>JABFFI010000517.1:0-153800 GCA_013623725.1 Fusarium robinianum | reverse complement strand
GGGGTGAAGGAGTGTGGGGGGGGGGTGGGGGGGGGTGAAGAGTGTTTCGCGACATACGCCAACAAGTTGACCTTATCATACTGCCCTGGCTTATAGAAGCATTCAATTCGGCCCTTCAAGAGGCTCGCCTTAGGAACGCCAACAGGGCGTTGGGCAAAGAGAGGGTAAGTAGGGCCATCGCCCTTGAGCTCGCCGCCACCACCCATAGTATGAGCGTCGAGAGAATGACCAGGAGCAGGAGGGGCGGATCGGTTCGAGATACGTCTCAATTTCCCCGAGAGAGGCTTTCGAGGGGCGTTCTCGGGCGGAGGAGAATGGCTAGGACAGACGGACGAGGAGGAGATTGGGAGGAGGTGAGTGCTGATGCTGTTGTTGAAGCTGTTTCGGGAAGTCAGTCAGCGGTTAGCTAGAGTGACGTCAGGTGACTCTGGGAATTGGAGGTAGGACGGAAACGGGATTGGGAAGAACAGAAGAAAATTGGAGGATGAAGATGAAAGATGAGACAGAGATATATATACGCGATTTTGGTCGCAAAGTAAAAGTGTAATTGGGTCAGATGAGCTGAGTCTTGATCGATTGATTGATGGTTTAAGTTGGTGGTGATGGTTTAAGTAAACAACAGATGCTCGCATTGCATGGAAGCTCTAGTTAGGTACGACTGACTGAAGTGTTTAAACAAGCTGCTGGTGGGGAGACAGTGGAGGTGATCACTCATAGGCGGAGAATGGCGGGGGGGTCATGCTTAGCGGCGTGCGGGGGGGAGACGAGATCAAAGGATTGGGAGATGCGCGCATACCTCATGGTAGAAAAAAGAGTATCGATGTAGGATGGATGATGAATGTGAATCACAAACTCTCTATGAGGGGGGAACGTCTATTTATTTATTTCGCCGATTTGCAACAATCAGGTGCTACTTCTGTACTTGTCATCAGCACCGGGCAGCCAAAGAGGAGGTACCTTCCTGTTGGAATAGGAGCACTGGAAAATGCATCAACAAGTGGAAGTCATGGCCGATGTTGTATGGAAGGTGGAATGGTACACCTCCTTCAAGTAGGTACCTACTACCAACCACCATATTGGCTTTCACGTAAAAAGAGAGAAAAAAAAGCAAAAGAAAACAAAAGACTCTCAAAGAACTAAGGGAAAGTGAGAGAAAAAAAAAACTCTGCGTTTAGATTTTTGTAGACTTTGGGTGGTCATTTTCAAGGTGCAATATTGCAGTTTTGAGGGCGTTCGTTAGGGGAAGGAGGTAATTCCCAACTTTGACCTTGGAACTCCATTTTTACCTTTGTACTTGCCCTGGAATGCTCAACCTGAGTAGGCACTTGACACACAGCTTCCAGGACACCGATGTTATGGATAGAATGACGGGATCTCGGGAGGCATGAGGATACCTTGGGTACGTTGGTCGGTACTCACTAACCAAAGTCGAAGATGCACATCATGGTAACAAGGAAGATAGATGTGAGTGGCATGGACCTATGAGTCGAACTTCCAATTCATTTTGTAGTCTACAGTAACCAGCTGGACTGTAAGCTGGCCTGAGACGATACGAGGTAGACAGAGAGCGATGACTGTGGGCAGAAGAGAGACTGGAATCAACCAACTTCATCGCCATCTCTCACAGATGCTGTCTCTGGACAAGACTAGAAGCAACAGTGTGTAGTGTAGCCATTCACTTGTAGTGAAAGACTAGACCCTCTTCATAAAAACTTTACAAGTACCTCGCTGTCTCCCGGAACACTGAGTGACGGGGAACAGGAGGTAGCGCCTCACACAAACCCGCCTCATCCACTAGATATGTGTGACGTGTGTCGGATGAGCTCGATGCAGGCAGACGTACCCGAGGAGACGGAAACAACAGCTCACTCACTCACTCACTCACTCATCATACTTCAGACTCCAGACGGAGACTCACAAGTGGCAGTCCGTAGTCCAAGTCCGCACCACCATCATCACCATCACAACCACCATCTCATCAACAACACACAACCAAACCATGAGGCGATACATGAAATGGATAGATAATCCATCATCATCGACTCATTCCCTCCCAAACCCCCTCTTTCCCCTCGCCTTACCTCCCTTTTACTCATCATCTTCAAATCTCGCATCCACATCACAGCCCTAACCCATCGAACGATCCTCCCCCTCTCATCGCCTGTTCACCACCACCGGCCCCCCCTCCTTCTCCCAGCCATGCGCGCACAACTTCCCCTAAACGGACAGCTCAGGGCGCTTGAGAAGAAAAAAAGAAAAAAGAGAAAAAAAAAGAAAATAGAATCCCGCCGACTCCGATCCATCGTCCCAGTCGTTGGGCGAATCGCGACCATCTGAAACCTCACAGCCCCAGTCCGAGGTCTCTCATTTGCAAGCCACCCGGTCCCTGTGAACTCCTTGCGAAATATCATACCGCTCTTCTTACCCGTACAGTTTGTCTGTGCTTCGCGTTTGGAAACTCCCCGGACGGTGGCTCCGTATGGGAGGGACCATCTTTATATAGATGAAACGAAAAACCAATCATGGGCCCTGCCTGTTTCTTTTTATATAGCCGGGTGTGTTTTTAATGTCGATGTCTTCATTCTTCTCAAATGCCCTAAACAAGGATGGCGTGTGCCTGATCAAGTGCTTTCTTCATGTAAAGAGAAAAAAAAAGTGTAGAGATATATCCATTCCGTACGTATCGTGTGTGTGTGTGTGTCTCAAAGATAAAAAACCTCCCTCCCTGCCCTGCCCTGCCCTGCTTGCCTCCCTGTCTTGCCTTGCCTGCCTACTCGGAGCGTTACAACTCCTCTAGCTCCGTGATAGACCCCTTTGAATCCCTAGTTAAACAACAGATGACAACGACAAAACATGTCCAGAATGCCAGAAAAGAGGTAGGTATCTTAAGGGGATGGGTTGTATGTTATGCCATGTAAGGAAAAATGAAGACGCTCTTTGACTCCAAGTGGTTTCATGTGTCTGGACCATCACCCGCCTGCAGATTTGCGCCGTTTCCAAAATCAAAAAGTAATGCCCGAGTTCGTCCCTTGAGGTTGGAGTTGCCGCTGGTTGCCGATGCCTAATGGTGGTGGTTTTTTTTGTTGCTTTGAATGATGGTTTGCCGTCGTCATTAAGAGGTATTTCCTGCCTCTGTTTCTTTCCTCCTCTCTGGCGATAGAAACACACAAGTTTGGTGATGAAAACAAAAATTCAGGTCATTATGATGATTCGCTCAGGTTATTGTCCCGGCTGCCAGAGCCGTTCCGTGTGCCATGGTGGACAACCTCAGATCCAGCGTCTCCGCTGTACTCCATCTCGTCGTCGTCGTCATCATCATCGTACAACTCGTCGTCCTCGACTTCGTAGTATTCATCTTCTCCTTCTGCATCGTCTTCATCCTCCTCCATCTCGTCGAATTGCTCCGGCTCTTCTAGCTCGCTCTCGCTGTCGTTGTCGCTTTCATCAAAGTTGAGCACGCCCATGATGGGCACTTCGATCTTCTTGTATTGACTCTTGATAAGGTTGTCGGCCATCTCAAAGAGCTTGGCGTCCTTGTCGGGGTGCGTCTCTCGGTCCATGGAGAAATCGGCCTCAGCCCGGTCGGCGAGCTGAACCGTTGCTGGGGTGTTTGGTGACTCGGCCTCCTCGGGGATCTGCTTGACCCATCGACGTACCACCTCGGTGCGTGCGATCTTGGTCTGGTTCGTTCGGCGCTTCAGACCCGACTTGAACTTGCGCTTCTCCCGTCGTCGTCGCCGCTGGATACGATCCCTCACGTACCAGGCCACGACCAACATGGAAGCCTGCATCATGTCCTGGCATCGTTGCCTGTGCATGTTGGCCCATGCTTGGCATCTCTGTTGTTGGTAGTTGGCCACAGCTTGGCATCGTTGCTGGTAGTAGGCGGCAATGCGGGAGACCATGGCGAGGTACTTGGGATCGAGGTTCGCACCGGCGACGTTGGGAGGAGCAGTCGACTTGGCTTCGCTGGGACCCGGGCTGCCCCCTGAGCTGCGTGCAGAGCTCATGCCGGGGGAGGCCATCTGGGGCTGTGAGGTAGGAGGAGGGGGGATCGAGGCACCGTTGAGGCCGGCGAGGCCACCGAGAGAGTCTTGCATCGACGCCTTCCGCTTGAGGCTGTTCTGAAAGGGCCTTGGAACAGAAGGTTTAGGAAAGACGTGGCTCTCTGGTGGGGGGGTCACCGGTGTGAAGGGGTTGACGGACGACATCATAGCCGCCATAGGGGCGCTTGGACTTGGGCCGTAGATCATATATAGGTAGAGCCTCTATATATTATTGCGTGTGTGTGTGAGAGTGGGAGGGAGGTGTTCAGTTGACTGTCTCTCTCTCTCTCTCTCCAGGGGAACGGTGGGCCGGTTGTTGACGGGGGGGTTTTGGGATTTGTTTAGTGTAGAGTGTGGGTTCCGACCGGGCAAGGGTATTGTCGTTCGGTTTTCTCTTTTGACCCTTTGGGGTTCCCAGTTGTTTATTTTCTATCAGTTTTCCTCGTCTCTTGCGGAGTTTTCGGCTCGTTGTTGTCGTTGGAAGGCTTGGCTTGTAGTCGGGGGCTCGCTCGAACGGGGGTGGTTGTGGTTGTGTAAGTGGTGATAGTGGGGGGGGAAAAGGCTTTGGTGGGATGACCTTTTCTTGTCTTGTCGATTGATCTCGTCAAATACAAGTTGAGAATTGAGAGAATTGGGATTTGTTCTTTAATAAAACAAGAGAAAAATCGAAACAATAGAGGCCTTTTTTTTCTGCACCGAAACCCGCGCACAAAGGGGATATATACGTAAGGCGCGCTTACGGTCCGGTCAGTGGTCACAATCGACAGATCCGGCCAAGGGCTCGTCCAGGGGGGTCTGGCGAAGTCGTGTGGCAGCGGATCCAAAATGGTCTGAGGCTCTCAAGAATCGGCCCACGCCGACCCCGCGACCTGGACGAGGTGGCTCTGAGTGGCATTGAGTGCCGTCAGATATGCTTATGCCAGCAGCACCTCAGCAGCTCCTGGCCAGTTGCCCATTGGCGGTGCGGAGGTTCGGTCACGCCCAATCTGAAGAGGAGACAGAGAGAGAGAGTGTGTGTGTGTGCCCGTTCCCAAGGATAGGTCGACGAGTAGGTCGACGAGTAGGTCGATCCGTGAGGAGAAAGGACAACCGACAACGTTGTCCGAGGAGGGAGCTGGATTGAGTTGGTCCTGATCTCATCATGGCTTCTTCCCATGGGGCCTTCTGCACCCCCCTCCCCCCCTTTCTTTCTCATCATGGACTGCCCTAGCAACCCTCCTCCCTGGAGGGGGGTTCAAAGGGATTGGGTTTCGGATCGCCATGACAGTGATTGTGATGACTGTGCCGTATCTTGTTGCCGTCAACAACCCGAGTAGGTTGCTGCTCATCGTCAGGTTTCTGCGGGTGAAAGCGGCGCTGCCTCATTCCATGAGCAGAAGAAGAAGAACAACAACAACAACCACAACCAAAACTACAACCACATGCTGCCCTTGTTTGTCTGTTTCTCTATCCGTCCAGTGTCTCTCTGTACCTCGGTCTCTCTCCGTCTCTTCGCCTTGCCTTGCCTTGCCCTGCTCTGCCCTAGTAGTCGTGGTGGTTTACCTACCATTCCTTGTCTTGCCCTGCTTTTTTGCCCTACCTACCTACCTACATACCTACCTACCTACTTCGTAACTGGCAAGTAGATATGTAGGGTTCCCATTTACCCATCCAATCCATACACAGATAGACCATCCGGAGATGGATCCATCCATTCCCCCCCCCCCTCTGGCTGGGAATCTTTACCTTGGCGACTACTACCCTGGCTTGTCATCTATTTCCTGTTTTGACGCCCTGCTCGACGAGTCAGCCACCCTGCCCGTTGTTGCTTGGCCGCCTTACCGCCCTCCCCCGAACCATCATCCTGCACCATACTGCACCATATTACTGCACCCATACGTAGTGGTGCACCGGTCAGGGTGATAGAACGAGTTGGCCCCCCCCCGGGCTGGCAAGCTGGGGGAGGAGGAGCTGGGAGCTCTCGTAGCTGAGGGGAGCTTGGGTAAAGCAACGGGGGGGGGCGTGAGCCACCTGCCGGGAAGAGGGACGCAATCACAGGGAGCGGATTGAACCAGATTTGATGTTCCATCTGGTGTTGAGGGATGATGATGACGCCGGCATGAGCCCACGATGCATTGCATGGAAGATTTGGAAACTCTGCCGTTAAGACCCGTCTTGCTTTTTTCGCCTGGAGCCGCGTTTTCGACCGGACTGCCCAGTGCGCCTGATTTGACAGCTCGCACAGTATTTCCCTGCTTTTTTTCTCGCCCACCCCAATCTCCAGGTCTCGTCCCTTCCAATCTCGGTGCATTTCGGTACCTGGGGTGGGTTTGATGGCACCACCCAGTGCCCGAATTTTGGTTGCGGAATTCAAGGCAGTGACAAGGCGGGTACCTACACTCCGCCCTCCACTGCCAGCTGCCCTGCAAGTCCGCCCCGTCTAACCTAGTTGTGTCTACCTGCCGCCTGGCTGCAGCAACTACCTACTGACTAAGAAAAACAACTCCCCGCCAGCCAGCCCAGAACATCACCAGAGAGCCCCCAAACCAAAGCACAGCAAAGGAAAGGATTGTCTAGACCCATCTCCCCCCCCGTTCAGCTGGGGAAGCTGTTTTATTATTGTTATTTTAAATTCCGAATTTCTTTTTTCTTTCTGCATTTTCTTTCCTTTTTCTCGTTCGTTACTTCGTGTGTAATTGTTATCATTAAACGTGTTCTGTTCTAGGCACCTTCCATCTCTCTCGGCGCTTCCATCCATTCCTTCCATTCTTCTGCCATGGCTGGCACGTGTGTAGTCCGTGAGGTTAGGTAGCGGGAAGGTCCATTCCATACGATACGGTATCGGGCAGGTACTTCTCCGCACTGGCCTATCCGCACTGGCCCCATCCGCCCACGATTAGTTCGCGGCCCGGTTTCCTCCTCCCCAACGGAACACTGTCGACGCCTCCATGGGCCCATTGCCCACCCACTTCCAAACATGAGATGTGCTGTTCGCACACGGCACAGACATCTGGCGCCCGCGCTTGTACCCGCGAAAGAAACCCGCCGCGCCCACCTTATCTCCGTTGGGATTTTTTTGATCTTTTTTTTTTTTCTTCCCTCTCGCGTCTCGCTCTAGGTCTCTCCCACCATCCCTGCTAGGCACTCAACCCAGCACTTAGGTCCCGTGTCGGTTTCCCCGGGGGGTTCTCACAGGCGGCGCCGTCCACCCCCAGAATCCATACCTATCATAGGGCCATCTCCTTGGCATCACCCACGATCGACCGAGACTCTCGCGCAGAACCAACCCACAATCCACTTTGTCCCGAAGGACTGTCGACTGCTAGGGAAAATCTCGTTCGGTTGGCCCATCCGAACCCGCCCACATTTTGAACAGTTGTTGGTTTCTATATCGGGAACCACTTTTTAGTTTCCACGTCTCGTGTGCCGTGATCCAATCCCTCACCATAACACACAGCACACACAGCGCACACACGGATCTTTTCTTCCCCGTCTCTTTAGGTCAAACCCGCCTTGTTTAATACTGTACTATCGCTTGCGTCAAGCACGGGAGGGTCTTGCGTGAGCCCTGCGTGATCCATCCCGCGATCATCACCACATCTCACATAGTGTCACCACATCGGCATACAGACATCCACATCTACAATCTTTTGATCGTGAGATCCCTCCACTCTTTTTTTTTTTTTATTGCCCTTGAAACTCCAAAACGGGACAAATACACACACACACACACACACCAACAACAACAAACGTCACATCAACGATAACAAGACACCGTCCAAGCTGCTGGGGTGGAAAGGGTTGTTGACAAAAACCACCACCAACAACCCAACCCAATCAGCTCGGCTACTTTGTTAATTGATTGGCCAGTCTCTTCCTATTTTATTCGAAAAAGGCAAAAGACGTTTTTCCTGAAACGGCTTCCCGCAATAACAAGGAAGGGGGAAGAAAAAAGAAAAAAAAAAAAAAAAAAAAAAAAAACACCCGACTTCAACCACATCACCACCATCACAACATCAAGCCAGCAACATCTCATCAGCCAGCCAGCCAGCATCTCATCCGTCATATCATTGGATACCCATCAACCCAAACCCAACCGAGCCATCGGACAAACAGCCCATCTCATCTCAATGTTCCGCCCGCATGGTGTCCCCAGTATCCGGTATCCGCCATCTGCGGCCCCTGGCATCGCCATCTGCCTCTAAGCCCGTTTCTGTCTCTACCTCTGTCTCGGTGCCTGCGTTGGCTGCCCCGAGTGTTTCGTGCGCACTTACACAGGCGCTTACTGCTGCTTCTATTGGTGTTACGACCGTCAATCCCCGTGTTCTTCCTGTGGCACTGGACGATGTAGCGTATCATCTTCATTATCATCGTCATCACCATCCTCTTCGGCCTCACCACCACCACCACTACCACACTCACTCTCCGCTTGGGCATGCTCTCATCCTTCGTCACGCCCCCCGTGTCGCCCATCATGGCCTCTCTATCCGCCCATTCCTCCCTCCACCATCTCACCATCTCCCCCTCCAGATCAGGGGCAAAAAGACCACCACTACCGTGAAACTGTCCGACCTGCCTCAAGGACTCATTCAACCCGCACCGTCCAGGTCCACGCCTACGCCCACGCCTTTACCCACGCCGCCCTCATCATCCACTGCGGCTTCATCTACGCCACCATCAGATCTGTCCACCGAGCTCCCACCGTTGCCCCAGGATCCCCCGGCATACCCTACCGTGGTGCTCCAGGCGCGCCAGAACATGCGCAAGTTCGACAATTGTGTGCTGTTGACGCGTGTAGGCGGCTTCTACGAGTTGTACTTTGAACACGCCGAAGAGTATGGGCCCTTGCTCAACATCAAGGTCGCTTCCAAGAAGACGAATGCCGGCCCGGTGCCCATGGTAAGTTGGTTGGTTGTCCCATCACTACACTACACTACCTACACTACACACACTACTATCAATCTCGTCGTTCCTTTGGTTGCCTTGCCACTTACTCTGGACCTAACCTACCTTGCTCTCTATCAACTTGTTCTCTCACCTTGTTCCAGCACCTTGTTCCAGCGCCTTGCTCCATCACACCTTACTCTATCCCCCCTCGTTTGAGATACACCATCTCACCTAACCAACGTATCTCGTTCTTCTAGGCCGGTTTTCCCTTCTTCCAACTTGATCGCTTCCTCAAGATCCTCGTTCAGGACCTCAACCGCCATGTCGCCATCGCCGAGGAGTTCCCAAATTCACCCTCGGACAGGGTCAAGTCCGGGGGCCTGATGCACGACCGTCAAGTTGCCCGTATCATCACTCCAGGCACTCTTATCGACGAGAATTTCATGGATCCGTACGCAAATAACTATGTCATGGCCCTCCATATCGGCCGAGTGCCGAGTCAAGTGGCCCGGCTCCCGGACCATCTCTCCGTATCAGCCCACCATTCACTACCGTCAGCTGTTGGCGGAGATGCTGGAGACGCCCTCCAACCGTGCGACGACGCCATGCCACTCGGCCTGGCATGGCTCGATCTCTCGACCGGCCACTTTGGAACTCAGCAGGCCAATCTCTCATCCTTGCCGGCGATCCTTTCCCGACTCTGCCCGCGAGAGCTCCTGCTCGACCACCACATCGAGTCGCATCCGGACCACGGCATCTTCACTCTCCTGGCTGAGGACCGTCACATCATCACCTACGCACCCCCGCCCGGTGACTCCTTGCTGCGCCCCTCCGACTGGACGCCCATGCTCGAGTCTGCCCTGTCCGAAAGCGAGGCCGCTGCTTTTTCCTCCGCCGAGCTCCAGGCGGCCGCCCTCGTCCTCAACTACGTCAAGGACCGCCTGCAGGGCATGAGCATGAAGCTGCAACCCCCGGTGAGGTATGAGAACATGCAGGTCATGGCTATCGACAAGAACAGTCTGCGTGCCCTGGAGATTAAGCAGACTATCCGCGATGGCGCGTTTCGGGGCAGCCTGCTACATGCCATCCGTCGCACCGTCACTAAGAGCGGCGCCCGACTCCTCAACGAGTGGCTGAGCGCCCCTTCGACCTCCCTCGAGGTCATCACCCGTAGACAGGACCTCGTCGCCCGCTTCCTCGAGGACCACGACCTTCGTGACACTGTAGTCCTTCTCCTACGCCGGAGTTATGATTCCCAGCGCCTGGTCCAGCGATTCACTCTGAACCGGGGTGACGCGGACGACCTCCTGGGCCTAGCCAACACCATCCATGCCACCAGAGACATCGTCGAGCTTCTGGAAGGTGCCCAATCTCGGTCTAAAGACGACACCACCTCCGGCTGCCTCGCCTCCCTGCTCTCCCGAATCAGTCTGGTCGAGCCCCTTAAGCTTGCCCGCCGTATAACAAACGCCATCGACGAAGATAGCATCGTACTACAGCATGAGACGCAGGACTCCGAAGCCAGCCAGATGATGGCCCTTGCTGAAAACGTCGTAAGCAGCGAGGGCTCTCAGGAGGACGTTGCGTCCCTCCCCAAGACATCCAAGCGGAAACGGCCCACGAGCATCCGGGACTATTATGCCGACGACAACGATGCGTGGACCATGAAGCCCGCGGCCAGTCCCACTCTCAAGCGCCTCCACGCTGGGCTCACGGCCCTTCTCCAGGAGAAGCTCGTCCTCGGCGACGTCCTCCGCGAACGCCTCGGTGCCCCAAGCCTGACCCTCCGGTGGACTCCCGGCCTCGGTCACATCGCCCACATCAAGGGCAAGGACGCCCGCAACCTCGCCGCTGACGTCCGCGCTCTCTCCGCCAGTCGGAGCACCCGCTCGTTCCACCTCCCGGAGTGGACACTTCTCGGCCAGCGCCTCGATCAGGTGCGCGTCCAGATCCGCGCCGAAGAGCAGACCGTCTTCCACACCCTTCGCGACCTCGTCGTCCGCAATCTTGTCAAGCTCCGCCGAAGCGCCGCCGTCCTCGACGAGCTCGATGTCGCTACCGCCTTTGCCAAGCTCGCGAGCGAGCAGGATCTCGTGCGACCGTCTCTGAACAACACGACCTGTCACACCATCGTCGGCGGCAGACACCCCACCGTCGAAGGCGGCCTGTTCGAGCAGGGACGCAGCTTCGTCCGCAACGACTGCCTGGTTGGTTCGCAGAAGGACGGCCGCGTCTGGCTCATCACGGGGCCCAACATGGCCGGTAAGAGCACGTTCCTACGGCAAAACGCTCTTATCACCATCCTGGCCCAGGTCGGCTGTTATGTGCCCGCGTCGTACGCTGAGTTGGGCATTGTCGATGCTATCTTTAGCCGCGTGGGTTCGGCGGACAACCTCTATCGAGACCAGAGCACCTTCATGGTCGAGATGCTCGAGACGGCCCAGATCCTCAAGCACGCTACGCCTCGTTCGTTTGTCATAATGGATGAGATTGGGCGAGGAACTACACCGGAGGATGGCACGGCAGTTGCATTCGCATGTCTACATCATCTGGCAACCATCAATCAATGCAGGACACTCTTCGCAACACACTTCCACGCGGTGGCCGACATGGCAGCCGCCGAAGGCTTGTGTTCCGGAGAAGACAACATCGTCCAGATGTACTGCACCGACGTCGAGGAGGACAACCAGGGAGGATTCGTCTACAATCACAGGCTACGAAGAGGCGTCAACCGGCAGAGCCATGCGCTCAAGGTTGCGAGACTGGCGGGACTACCGGACCGGGCTATCGAGACGGCCCGGCGCGTGCTCGCCCATCATCCTATAGAGAATGCTGGGGTAGAACGGAATACGGGACAGGCCGGAACAGGGTGATGTAGGGAGTGTGGAGAGCGAAAAAGAAGAAGAAAAACAACATGATACGGGACGTCACACCATGTAAGATGAGGAGAAAAGGCGAAGAAGACGAGATTTATCGGTGACCTGTTGATGATTTTGACTGTTAGCCATGATACCCCTTTAAACAAGCAGTTCATCAAAACACATGATTGTGGGATAAAGTCCGTCATAGGGTGGTGATGTGTGTGTCATCAGGAGATTTCAGGGTTAAAAAGCTCTTGACATTATATATAATCATCCGGGGCATAAGGGGATAAGAGGAAAAACGCGTGGGGTTCTCGACTAACCTGTTTGACAAGGGAGGACCGGGCGATCGGCATATCTCGGTGTCGTTTCATCAGAGATTTTCCAATCACGGCATGCGGAGATGGTTGGTGGTGAGCTTTCGAGAAGCGTTCGTGACCGTCGCGACCGGTTCAATTGACCAGCAGACGATTTATGTAACCCATTTTTAAGATCCATGTCTCGTAAACCCAACCAAATACCTGAAAACCGGCCGTGCATCATCATCAGGATGTGGCTACATGATTTAGTCACTGGGAGAGTGTTAGCAAGGGCACCGCGGTCATCATCAGAGTCAAAGATAACAGGGGGCGCATACAAGAGACCACCGAAGCCCTCATCCTCCTCCTCCTCCTCCTCAGACTCATCCTTGGTCTCCTCAGCAGGAGCGTCAGTGGTGGCGGCAGCAGCGGCGGGGGCGGCAGCAGCGTAGGCGTCGGGGTTGGCAATGCGGTCCTTGAGCTGCTCGATCTCGGGCCAGCTGTACTCGGTGCTGACAGCGACGGCGAGAACGTTCTTGTAGCTGTTGACAAGGGAGTGCAGGATGGAGGGAAGGGTGGGGAAGTTCAAGGCCAGAGAGATGGTGGCGATGGTGGCGATGGCCGTGGACAGAGTAGCCAGGAGCTGCTCCTCACCGATGTCGAGGACGCTGGGAGGGAAGCTCTGGCCCTCGTCGTAGACCTGCGAGATGCCCATACCGTAGGTGAAGGGGGAGATGTTGAGCATGTTGAGCAGGGTAGCCTCGGAGGGGCCGACCTTGGAGTTGGCCTCGACGAGCTTGAGATCGGTGGTGATTTCAATGGTACCACGGGCGATCTTGGTGGGAACACCGAGAGCCTGGAAGAAGGAGGTCTTGCCAGGTTCCATACCGGTGTTTCCAGCGGGGATCCAGACGTCGGCGGGAGCGAGGGCACCGGCACGGGCGGGCGCGGCGACCGTGTTGGAGAGAATGATATCTCGGATCTCCTTGAGGTCCTCGTTGGTGAAGACGAAACCGACGTTGCCCTTGACGTGGGGGAGGAGACGCTCGTACTCGGGGGCGTCGGTAAGGAAGGTCTTCAGGGCTCGGCGGACCTGAATTGGGAAGACATCGTTAGCAAAAGATTTGCTCCAATTCCCATCGCGCTGCTCAATGCTGGGGAAGCAAGGGGGATTCTTCTTACCATGGTGTTCTTGCCCATCAGGACAACACCCTTGTTCCGGAGAGCCATTCGGATCTCGTGCATCTGCTGAGAGCTGACATTGTCGATCTCAACGATGAAGATGGACTTGTACTCCTCCAACAAGCCCTTGAGCTTGTCGAAGTAGCCGGACTTGTTCGTCTTGCCCCCCATATCTTCTTAGGTATGAAGGCAGGTTGTTTAAGGGCAAGTTGGGGGTATCTTTGGTTGGTATTTGGTGGTTGGAAAGTTTTCGTGATGGAAGCAATTTCCTATTTTTATGGCTGGGAGGAATGGTGCGCGCTCCAGCTTAGGGCTTGTGTAGCACTAGTCCTCTTCTAGCATGGCCGACCGTGCATGAGGTGTGGGGCGTGAGGTGAAGTTGCTAGGAGGTACATTGGAGATGTATCTTTTTTTTTTCCGCATTCTCCATCATCGCGACGGAGAAAGTTGATGTCTAAGAGCCCTCTCCAATCTGAAGTTTTCTACGCGCTCACCAATTAGGCGTCCAGACTCGCTCGTCAACTATCGGCGCATACTCTTCCGCCCCTAGATTAAAGACCTCCGCCATGAAAATCCCTTACAACGTTGTCCACGTCAGCGGAGACGTCCTCTTCGCCGCTCGAGGAGGCAAGCTTCACTCATTCTGCCTACAAGACGGGGCTCATCTCTCCACATGGAAGCACCCAGATGTCGACAAAGTAGACGCCGCAGTCAAGACTCTCATGGAACAGGCCTCAAGTGAGAAACCTGCGGGTGAGGCCCCTGAGACCGCCGGGGCGGAAGACAACGATGAACCTCCGGCTAAGAGGCAGAGGGTTGAAGAGCCTGAGGCTGAGGCGAGCAAGGAAGTTGAAGCTGAAGCTACCGAGGGAACCAACCCGGCCGAGGGTTCAACGGAAAAGCAGCAGACCGGGGGAAGGAGGAAGGGAGGCAAGAAGAGTAAAAGTAGGCAAAACAAGCAACAGCCCTCCAAGGAGAACAACATCTCAAGAGTCCCGGACCGGCCTGTCATCACTCACTTGACGAGTACACCCGACGGAGCTCATATCCTCGCCATTACAGGACATGACAAAGTAATCTGGGTTTTCGAGCACGATGGGAAGGGTTCCCTCACCCAGCTCAGCAACCGGTGAGTCCCTTTGATCCCACCCACCCTCCGTTCTTCCAAACTGACAATACCCAAGAACGATGCCCAAGCGTCCCAGCGATGTCTTCATCGCGCCAGACTCCCAGATCATCTGTGCCGACAAGTTCGGCGACATCTACGCCCTCCCTCTCCTCATCATTTCCACCCCTGTAACCACAACCCCCAAGGAACCCACGCCCGCCCCTAAACCCGCCTACAAGCCCGCCGCAAACACCCTCACCGTGCACTCGAAGCGTAACCTCCGCGCCCTAGACAGCCAGAAGCGTCACATGGAGCTTGCGACACGGACAAAGGCTGAGTCTGGAACCAAGCCAGAGGTCCCTGCGTTTGAACTTACTCTCCTACTTGGCCATGTGTCCATGTTGACGACGCTTGCGCTGGGTGAGAGTGAAGGGCGGCGGTATATCTTGACGGGTGATCGGGATGAGCATATCCGGATATCGCGATATGTGCCGCAGGCGTATGTGATTGAGGGCTTCTGCTTAGGTCATAAGGAGTTTGTGAGCTCTATGGTCGTGCCGCCTACGCGGGGCGATGTTGTCGTTTCTGGAGGCGGCGACGAAGACCTCCTCATCTGGGACTGGAAGGCCGCGAAGCTCCTATCCCGGAACCCTCTCCTATCTCTGGCGCAGGAGATAACCCCTGAGCTGACCAAGGTTGCTGTCTCGGGTCTGTACAGCTTGGTATATCCAACAGAGGGGAAGAACCTCGTCTACATCCTAGCGATCTGCGAAGAGTAAGATTGTCCCCCAACTCCACGCCCTCACCAGTATTACTAACTACCCCAATAGTATCTCGGCTATCTTCTGCTGGCAACTCACATCCGCTAACACCCTCAACCATCCCTCAATCATCCAACTCCCCGGCAAACCCCTCTCCCTCAACATCCAGCCCGCCAAGGACAACGAGTCTCCCAAGCTCATAACGGCCATTGACCCCAGCGATGCGGTCAAAGCCAAGAGCCTTGCTATCTATACTCTAACCATGACGGACGAGAAATTAGCAACGGGCACCATGGCTGTGGTGAAAGATGATGATTTCGAAGCCCAGGAGCTCGAGGTTGAAGAGTCTCTAGTGAGAAGTTTGCTGTACAACACGGAGAGTTTGCGGAAGCAGAGCACAGAGCAAGGAGAGGAGCAGGGAGAGGGACAAGGCAGGGAAGAAGCCGAGGCGATGGAGGCTACAGAGGAATAATACGATGCGTCATTGGTTGACACTACGTACCTATATGCATTATTCCCTGTCAGGATATGAGTAGACTATTCCTTTTGGGTATCTATCTATCACCCCTGGGATCAAGGTCGATCTAAGGCACGATATTAAAAGAAGTTATCAGCTATTATTCCATCGGAAGTTGATTGGTGATAACCTCATGAGCAAGTTGATGCCGCTTTATCCTTCGCATTCACCCCAACACATTTTCACTCAACACAGGCGTAAAGCATTCGACATTCGAAATATCATCATGTTCGTGGTCTACGTCTGCAACTACCAAAAGTCATTTGAATCGTCTATGACCTCAAAAACAAAACGCCTACCAGCCAGATCGAATGCTCCACGAGACCCCGAAACACGATCCGCTAAGTGCGTATATCCCCACCAACTTCTCCCTCTGCTTCGCACCCAACTCCCCAAATCAACTCAACCCCGTGTTTCTTCGCGCTAGGAAAGGGAGCAGCGTCTGCCCCTGACTTTGGTATCATTCAATAGGTAATGATTAGGCGACGTCGTAGCGCAATGGCTCAACGTCCACACACGGATGATCACGGCCATCCCCAACTCGACTTGTCAGTGCCATGCGTCGAATGTTGGCGAAATGCCATGAACCGACGCCATCTTGGCGTCGCGAATTGCTACTGCACCCTGGGAGAGGTGCTCATTTTCGAGACTGCTTACTGCGAAGCACACTGAACACGCTCACCACCAGGGTGGCCGTCTTCGTCATCATCGTCCATCATTCCGTCGCCGTTGCCAAAGGCCTTGACCTTTGAATCCACGTCCTCGAGGTCCGCCGGCTCTGTCATGGCATCACCAGGGACACTCTGGACGGCAGGCGAGGGAAGCACCTTCCGTAGAGCCTCAAAGGCATCAGCGTCCTCAGTCCAGTTCTTCTCAGGGAACTTGACGTTGAAGCGAATGTACAGGTTACCGAAATCGTGGTGACGGGGAGACGGCATACCCTGGCCGCGAACCATCTTGACGGCGTCTAGAGCACGGGTCAGCTTTGCGCGGGAAAAGAGTTGTAATAGGAATACAGATACGAACCTTGTGCAATCGCCTCGCCGGGGAGAATATCAATGGAGAGCCACCGCTCGTCAAGGTGCTCAATAAAGATGGTACCACCAGCCAAAGCAGTAACGAGCTCGATGTCGCAGACATACAGAAGATCATCTTCCTGACGAGTGAAACGAGTGTGGGGCTTCTGCTCAATCTCAAAGACGACATCGCCGGCCTGGACACCGGGGGCCTGGTCACCCTCGCCTCGGAACTCGACCTTTGTGCCGGTTCGGACACCCTTGTCGACATGAACATGGAGCACCTTGCGGTCAACAGTAGTCTTCTTGCCGTGGCACTGCTTGCAACGGTCCTTCTCCTTGATGATCTCGCCGTCACCATTGCAGTCGGGGCAAACAGTCTGGAAACGCTGGATCATTGGGCCCATTTGGCGCATCATGGTCTTCATGCCATGACCATCGCAGCCTGTGCACCTCTTGACAGCACCCTCCTTGCCACCTAGACCCTCGCACTTGGGGCAAATGATGGACCGTTGCAAAGCCAGCTTGGAGATCTTGCCACGGTAGATATCTTCAAGAGAGACCTTGTGGGTGTGGTGAATGGTTCGCGCCTTGGGGGGGCCGCGGTTACTCATGCCGCCAAACATGCCGCCGAGACCGCCGCCGCCAAAGAACTGAGCAAACAGGTCCTCGGCAGCCATGCCACCACCACCACCACCAGCGCCGCCCTCCAGGCCGGCCTCGCCATACTGGTCGTAGATTTGTCGCTTCTGGGGGTCGGAAAGGATTTCATATGCGTGGGAGATCTCCTTGAACTTGTCCTCAGCCTCGGGGTTGTGGGTGTTCTTGTCTGTAATACAGGATTAGGCAGAGGGTTCTTAAATAGCGCTCTGGGGGTTAAAACAAACCAGGATGGAACTTCAAGGCACCAGTCTTGTAGGCCTTCTTCAACTGCTGCTCGTTGGCACCAGGCTCAACCTGAGGGAAGACGCATTAGCAACGATTTGGGGTACGCCGGAACAGGGGCGGCGACATACACCAAGGGTGTCGTAGAGTTTAGTTTCCTTGACCATTTTGATGTTTGGTTAAGGACACTTGTGAAAGTATCGTGTGTGTGGGAGAGTAAAGAGGTGATTGCGGATGAAGAGGTAGGGACTCTGTGGGAATCGAGGGTTAGTAATTATATGGAAGAGCGCATACGAGGCGAGGCGCATAGAGGTTTCTGCGCGCATAGAGATGACGTGGGCACGCTCGGGTCTACCAACAGAACGACGGCAGACCACGAGGTAACCAACAATCTTGTCGACTTTATAGAATTGATATATATTGAGCGCGTACCTTGTCCACCAAAAAAAAAAATTGTATCTCGACGACTCCGAGGGCGGGGCAGAGAGGAAGTCGCACGGGGGTTCGGACTCTTTTTCTGACTGGACAAAATTTGGGGGGTTGACGATGGAGAGGACGATAACGACGACGAGAGCCCCGGGGGGGATAGAGGTAAAGCGCTCGAAGTTCGGAAGAAGAGAGGCGAGAGATTTCCGGGTGATAGAGAGAAGAAGGGACAAGAGAAGAAAAAAAGCGAGAGAGATTCCGAATCGATTAACGACGTTGAAATCGTAGTTAGGTGTTGGGGGCTTTTAGAGCAAGTACGGCTTTTCTGAGAAAGAAAGGGAGGCTGCCGGGCGCAGGCAGGGTCGGTCACCCACTGGAGCGGGCGATGCGCCTCATGGAACTGTGTGGAAGAATGTCGATTCTGTGGCGGTGCTGATAATGCACGACTTGATGCAACCAATACGGGGTACTTAAGATACTTGGGGCACTTGGTTGGTGGTCCCAGTTCCAAACAAAGAACATGTACTACAGGGTGGGAGGGAACTGCCCGGGTACCTAACAAAGAAGCACTCGGCCAAGCGGGACATTGTCTAATACTAGGTACCCCTAAGTAGGATTGATAACTGTCTCATGACGATATCAGGATTTCACTTCCATGATCCAAAGAGCCAGCCTTCTAATTCCATGTCCCGAGTCTTCGAGCAGCTTCTACCCCATCCATAAACAAGCAGCTTATTCTACTCGCTGGCATGTGTCACCAACCAAAATCGAATAAGGCAACCGAAAGGCTGGCTGACTTGTGTGTACCTACAAGCCACACCCAACCATGATCGAGGCTGAGTACAGAGGTACCTCTCTAACAATTCGGCCCAACGAGGAAGGCAAACAACGAGAAGTTCTTCCATTTTTTTCTCTCGCGCCGCAGGGTCCGATCAACGCAACCCCACCAACACGACGGAGCAACTCTTTTTTCTTTTCTTCCCGGCCTAACAAGTCACTGCCTCCAATCGTCGATGGGCCATTCACTCGCCCCCGCCGTCAAGGATCGAGATACGTACCTCTTTCGTTCTCGTCCGGGCCGGGGGTTGGTTGGAGACTGTCGACGCTCCGTGCCTACCTACGTACCTAGGCAGGCAAACAACAACAACAACAACACAGATCACCAAAAGCACATGTGAGTAAACAGCCTCGGGGACGCCACAGGTCAGGCGCATTCCCCTCCCTGCCTTATCCCATAGGTATCCCATTCATTGTTGGGACTTGTGCGACAATTTCAAAGCTACAACAACAACAACCAAAACCCCAAAACCCACTCCGTAGGCACTGGCAAGGCTAAAACTGCAACGCTTCAATCTGCCTGGCAACTCCAAAGTAAAAAGCTTCAACTTGTGGTGGCACACACACCCCGCCACAGCCACAGCAAAAACCACTCTAACTGAGGCTCACGAAAAAATAGATGACGCCATCGGCCCGGGTCAATCTAAAACTCCGTCCGATCCGGGTAATCCACGGCCATGCGATCAAGCTCATGCTCCACTTGCCACGCTCCCATGTCCGATTTTTTTTTCCCACACAGACGGCGCGATGCGATGGCGGAGTATCAGACCAAACGCCATTAAACCGCTGGCAACTTCGGATGAAGCGCCCCCCATTGAGTTGAAGCCATCACCATCCACCGTCAGCTAACAAGCATTTCGGCTTCTGCGGTTCACCCCTGACTCTTCAACAAAACAAATCTCCTACTTCATCATGTTGTCTAGAATAGCCCAGGCCTCGCGCTTGGGCTTGGTGGCGGCTCGTCTGTCTCGGCCCGTCGCATCACCAGCTCTGCGAGCTCGTCCCGCAACCGCTCCCGTCTTCGTGTCCCCCTGGCTCCGAGCGTACTCTAATGGAAAAGGCCCACTGGATCAATCGCCGTCAAGCCAGGAGAACCAGCAGAATCAGCAGCCCCCGCAATCAAAGAGCGAAGCCGACACCCCATCGAGCGATAATGCCGCCAAATCATCATCCGAGCAGCCTTCTGGCGAGCAAGACGTCCGGACAGCCGAAGACAAGGCTCCCGAAGGTCCCAAGGAGGGCGAGCAAATACCCTTCCACAAGCTCCCTGACCTCACCCAGGGTATTCCATCTACACTAGAATATGAGCTTGAGGGAGACAAGAGCAAGAAGTCGCCGCAGTCGGCTCTGCAGGAGATTGAAGCGGCAGAGTCTGGTGGCGGCGGCCGCGAACGAGGCGAGTCGTATGTCTCGACAAGCGACCGGAACCGCAAGTGGTGGACACGGTTTATGCTCATCAGCACTGCTGCTGGCTCAACCCTTGCTCTTCTTTACATGGGCCGCAACTGGGAGGACACGATTGAAGCCGACCGTCATCCCGACATCCCCAACGGCCCTGGCCTCACATTATGGTGGAAGCGCGCCAAGTCCCGAATGACAGAGTCCGTCACTTACTATCAGGAGCCTTCCTTTGAGAAGCTCTTGCCCGACCCGGATGAGAACTTTGGACGACCGTACACTCTGTGCCTGAGCTTGGATGACCTCCTGGTTCACAGTGAGTGGAGCCGTGAGTACGGCTGGAGGCTGGCCAAACGACCTGGCTTCGACTACTTCGTCCGGTATCTGAGCCAATACTATGAGCTCGTCCTCTTCACCACCGTTCCTTTTGCGACTGGAGAGCCCGTTATGAGGAAACTGGACCCCTATCGCCTCATCATGTGGCCCCTCTACAGGGAGGCTACCAAGTACGAGGATGGCGAGGTTGTGAAGGTGGGTTGAACTCCTAGGCCTCTTCAAGTCGGAGCGCCGATCATGGCGCACTCTTGGTTACTGACACTCGCAGGATCTCTCTTACCTCAACCGTGATCTTTCCAAGGTCATCATCCTCGACACCAATCCCAAGCACGTCCGCAACCAGCCCGAGAACGCCATCATTCTCGAACCCTGGAAGGGCGATCCGAATGACAAGGACCTCGTTGGCCTGATCCCCCTCCTCGAGTACATCCACACCATGCAGTACTCTGATGTCCGTAAAGTTATCAAGTCGTTTGAAGGCAAGCACATCCCCACCGAGTTCGCCCGCCGCGAAGCCATCGCCCGCAAGGAATTCCAGGCTCGACAGCTCGCTTCCAAGCACAAGCACAGCTCTGGCGTGGGCATGCTCGGAAGCATGCTCGGTCTGAACCCCAACAATATGAGCATGATGGCGACACCCGAGGGCGAGCAGAGCCCTACCGAGGCCTTTGCCCAAGGCAAGATGCTCCAGGACATCGCCCGTGAGCGCGGCCAGCGACACTACGAGATCCTGGAGAGGGAGATCCGCGAGAATGGCGAGAAGTGGCTCAAGGAAGAAGCCGAGATGATGGAGAAGGCTCAGAAGGAGGCTATGAGCAGCATGATGGGCTCATTCTCCGGCGTGTTTGGTGGTGGGAGCTCGGAGAAGAAGTAAAAACAAACACACACGCACACACAAGACTCCCGAGCGAGGCGCACTCTGCGATATCTCCACTAATTAATGTCTTGTAATCTATGCCGCGGGCTTTGGAATCTGACAGGCGGGTGGAGAGCCTCCAGGCATGTCTTGTTGGATTTGGGAGAAAAGAAAAAAACAAGGAGGACTCCCGCTTACAGAGTCGGCATGTCAACGGAAACGTGCTTGACGAGGCGGAGTAGGGATGTCCTCAACCTGTAAGAGAAGGTGAAGAGGGGGGATGGGCTTTTGTACATTAAGTGTATGTGTGTTGGCTTTGGGTGTAAAACAAAATAAGCACATGAAGATTGATGATAACCTCGTCTATTTGATTCTGCTCTAGAGGTAGGGAATCGCCAGCTCTTCATACAACTTCCGGCTCTCCAATTCTACATGAGCGACAGTTTGGGTTCGTCACACACTGGAAGTACCTAAGCGAGACCGCTGATTAGTATGGCCACTCTTTGGAGGTGTGATGATATCTCTAGCATGGCTTTGCTTACTCGTCACTTTCCTTGTCCTCGATCTTGGAGCAATCGCACTCCTCGGGACATGTCTGTACAGGACTAGGTGCCGAGGTAGTCGGCGTCGAAGATGAAGATGTGAGACTGTCCCTACATGCTCGACAGTTGGGATTTGTGACGCATTGGAAGTATCTAGACGTTGGAGGTAAACAGTTGAGTCTTTATGAGGTATGATCATAGGACGATTAGGGGGATGATTAGGGGGACGAACTCTTCGCTTTCCTTGTCCTCGATCCGCGAGCAGTCACATTCTGGCGGACATGGATTTGCGCTTGCCGTAGCGGTGCTAGGAGACACTATGATTATCCTTATGGCACCGTTGGATAGAGTCTCCGTGTAAGTCCCCGGGGGCATAGTGTTGTAGTCTGTCGTCGACGATGTGGTCAGAACAGCTGGCCCTGTCATTATCGCATCGGCGCGGCCATGAAGTATAGGCTGCTCATGCTCGGCATCCTGGTGTGGTTCCCTATCTGCGTGTTCTTCTGGGTTCTGGGGAGCCGCGTGGGAGGTGGCTGTGAGGACGATGAGGGTTGAGAGATAAAAAAGACAGCGCATGACTAGGATGTCAACGATGTAGTAGAAACCGACATCAGAGTCTCTGCATACGACTTAGATAATAATAAAGTTCAACAGATCTGGTTCTTGGGGATCTTGGCTTTCCAATCCTCTGGCACTGGGGGGTTTATGTACTTCTTCACACACATATCACAACACCCGTATCATCCGCATCTCCCGTCTGTTACTTAGATTTTGCAAACACGATCCCGAGGGACAAGAGAACCCCCCAAAAACATGTTTTCTCTAGTATCCGGTACAACTACGATAGCTACCTTAGTACTCCTATAATACAAACTTGGTTGGTTGACCGGTGAACTGGCCCCGGATTCGGCAAGGACTGTTCGACGGGACGGAACGGGATGAGACGGATGACGGGTTGAGGAATGACCCATCGGCGAAGGGGAGCTGCACGTGGGATATGTCTTTGGGTAAGACCCGCTGGGTTTTATTTGAGGTTGAGTTAGGAAGAAGATGTTGTCAACGGTAGATGGGTTTAGTTGCCGATGATTATCTCGACTTGAAGCGAGACAGGAACTTGCTGTTGGGTCCTCGTCACATACACCCAAGGCTAAGACTATGTGAACAGACCCAGAGGATGAGCCCCCAGTGATAGAGGACTAGTGATCGAGTGATAAAACCCAAGCCGCAACTTGCATGATCTGGCATCCCCTCGTCCAACACTAGTCGTAGCACACTTAGAACAAAAGGGTTTGGCAATGAGATGCCATGTCCTACTCCGCCGCGCGTCCCTAGATCTTTCGTACCGGGTTAATGCTTGCTTGTTGGCGACTGTTAAAAAGAGTCGTCCACCATCAAAGAAAGTACAAAGCTGGACTGCCTGCTTTGTTCTGATAACAGAAGAGGTGATGGTTGCGATTGGGCTTCGTCTGAGCTGCAGAGAACCTACAGCTCTTCAGTCTCAAGTCCCGGACACGAGTTCTCGCTAGGGTATCCCAAAGCCGATGCGTCATGCCAAACTTCATTCAACGTAGGACGAGGCCCGTCTCCCCCTTTACGGCATGTTCAAGCGAAGACACACCCTCCCCCGGATCATCAAGTATCAAAGAAGCAAGAAACGACGCTTGCCACACAGTAAAAGCAAGGAATTAGGGTATATACTCTATATCATTATCCAATATTTATTTACTCCTTTTTAACGACCGTCCCATTCATCACCTTCCCGCTGTCTTTTCGTTTCCGCAACAAGACATCCCTCGCCCGCGACACACCCGCGTAGAACTTGGCATCGACATCGACGCCCGTCGATTCGAGCACCGAGAGCACGGCAAACACCAGGATCCAGAGCAGAACACAAAAGTCCACAATGTGTACGAACCACCAGTAGTGCTGGCTGCCCAGCGGGCACGTGGCATACTCGAACTTCCACTCCCAGGCTTCGTCGTCGAACCACATGCTAAGCAGGCCGGCGTTGCCTCCAAAGTCGCCCATCATGCTGCGCACAGTGATCTCGCGTCGCCCTGGGATGCCATCGCCCCCGAGGATCTTTTGCTCCTTGGCGTCTGTCCAGCGGGCGACTTCCCACTGGCGATCCGACGGCTCAGTGCCGTTCGTCTGGTTGATGTAGTGATACGTGTCACAGCCTTCGTGGTCGTGACCGTTGAGCATGAGGCCTGCGCGGCCCCTGCCACCGCCGGGAGCGTTTGGCTTCGCGCTCATGCCGAAGATGCCCTCGAGGAAACCTCGGCTGGCGTCTCGGCTCAACTGGTTCTGCTCCTTCAAGCCGCCTCCGTCGGCTTGGGTGTGGAAGTCGAACATGGGGGAGTCGACGCACACGCCAGCAGGCTTGTACATGGGGATGTGTGTGAGGATGAGGGTGAAGTGTCCTTTCGAGTCGACAGCGCTGGAAGACCCAATGACTTCGTTGATGAAGGCATAAGTGCTGTCCTGGAGGGGCCCGGACTTGGCTGGCGTGTCTAGGTTCATGTCATTGACGACGATGATCCGGATCTCGGGTGGCACGCGATCCGAGATCGGGTTGTTGGTTGTGTGATAGATGGAAGCATTCTTCTCCGGATCGGTAATCGGAAGCTCGAAGCGGAGCTCGTAGTTGGCCTTTCCAAAGACTCGCTCGAACCTCTCGAGGCGCTCCTCAGTCAAGTCTCCAGCATATCCAATGTCGTGGTTTCCTGCCACGTTCAACATCCTCCTGGTCCAGACTTGTGCATCCTCGCTGCCGTCTAGGCGCCCGGACAAGAAGTCTTCTTCGCCGGGATATCGGGCGACGTCGTCCGGGACTCTCTCGGCGCCCAGAAACGTCCTGTTCCAGAATCGTCGGCCTCGCTTCTCGAATTCGACATCATCGATCCACTGGCTCCCCAGCAAGTCACCCAACACAGTCATGTGAGTTGGTTTGGACCACCAGCGAACGGTGCGATAGATATGCGCCAGGTAAAAGTCGTTTCCGAAGAGATCGAATCGCTTTCGCATCGACTCGAGGAAGTAGGGGATGTCTTCGAGGTAGAAATCGACAATGTCGTGAAGAGTCTTTCGGACTCTCTCGCGAAAGCACCAGTGCTTGCTCTTAAACGTGACATGTCTGTAAATCTTCTTAACATGGGGAAATGTGCCCAGGTAGTTCGTCGGGATCGAGGTGTCGCCCTCCAACTGCGGATCGCCCAGCGTAAGCAGTCTGAACGGTGCCAATTTCGTTCCCGCTTCGACTCCGGTCTTTGAAGATGGCCAATGAAGCCCTTTGGTCAACTCAAAAGCCTCGCGACTGTCCCCCGATGGGGTGGGAAATGCACACCCCTGAAACACGGGAAACAAGTACAAGTAAAAGGTGAACGCTATCGACAGCGGCACCAACAGGCGCAGGCCATGGCGAAGGAAAGCCACGACGGACATGTAGACGACCTCATGTGCAAGCCACGTTGGCAAAGATTTCCAATGGGCAATGCAGCGTTGATGGTGATTGCGCAAGGTTGATCGGTTGATCGTCCTGAGAAAGGGGTTGAAGTGGCCGTACGGGTCCCTACCACTTTGTCCGCGTCTTTGCGAACGAGTTTGCGACACGTGAGAGGTCCATCATGGCTTAGTCATGAGTGTCCCACATCTATCATGGTCGAGACCGGGACCCACGATGACATGCCCCTATTCCTCCCAGAACAAAAAACTGCTCACACGATTGAAGCCATGATCGAACGATAAAGTTTGGCTAGGAATAATTTCTCTCTAGAAGAAGCGGGTATCAATCACGGATTAGTATATCGGTCGGTTGGTTCGCAAGGGGTCCCCTGGTAGTTCCTTTTGTCTTTTCTGATTGATATCCATTTGACAGCTGTCGAGTTGCTCAATTGCGTAACTGGCTCATCTCAAGACCTGGTCTGTATTCCAAGGGTCTTCTTTTAGTCACCTATTCTGAGAGAAATGTCTCTCATAGTTGATTCCTCCGACTAAATCCCATCCGATTGTCGGCTTCTCGTCATCTGGTCGCTAGGGGTGCGTGTCCCTTGGACCACGCCGATACCGCCGTGAAACTGTGCAGAGGCAGCAGCGTCGATGGAACAACAGAAGGGCTTCCCAAACCTCTGATCCAAAAGAAAATGCACGCGCCATACGCCCCCAACAGCCTGATTCCCCCCTTAACTGAAGTGTCCGTCCATCATTCGTCGTAGAGATCATCATCATCCTTTGGCCACTCCACCTTGAACTCAACGTCATCATCATCGTCGTCAGCCACGGTAAATGCGATGAGGGCTCCATTCTTGAGTCCTAGCCTCGCCGGTGTGCTCTCGCCATTGCCAGTTTTGAGCTTCTTCCACCCTCGAGAGGGGTCGTTTGGGTTGAGAAGCACACCGAACACGAGGTTGGAGTCTGCATCAACTTCCATTGTCTCGGGAGGGGCGATAGATGTGGTCAATCCACGCGGGTATCGTTCTTGTAAGACCTCGAGTAGTTCGGTAACGACTTCGGAGAAGGGTGCGAGGGCGTCGACAAAGAGAAAGATGGTGTGGATGCCATGTTTGAACCGCACCGAGATGTGGGCGTCGTCAACGTCAGGCTATCTGATGTCAGTTTGGTGCGGCTAGGAGATTTAATGGATGGGTCTTGAGAATACCATCTTTGTTGATCTGGTGGGAGTGTAGCTAACTGCGTCGGGAAAAGGGAGAGAGACGTCACAAGGGAGACGCCGTAGTGAGGACCCTTGTTTCGAAGGTGTGAGGGGCGCTGACGCAGGGGACGCGGGGCAGCCATTCGCGACATCACGTGAACTCGCGTTTGATTGGAACTGAGAGCTATCAAATGGCAACGCAATGCAGAGCGTCAAGAGGCAGAGACAACGGCTGTAACTAATGAAGGGATTATATCACTAATATTCATTCCTTTCGATAATTAAAACAAGTGATCCTTATGAGAGGTCTTCTCTCAGGGGATAACAAACCATGACGATCCGTTTATTGCGCATCACCAACTCAGATCCAATCGAATGAGGGTATGGAACATGGATGGTTAAATGAATGAAAAAAAAAAGCCCGAATGAGATATCCTAGAAAGCATATTGTCAAACAAACCATCATCAAGCTTGCAACAAAGGACAGTCCATCGACTGCAGTCCGTGTGAGAATACTGTGCGTTTGTATCTCGGCACTGTCCGGATGAGCCTCCTTCCCAGCGGCCCGGACATGCATCAATTTTCCGGCTCGACAAGCCGACAATGGGAGCTCCTCAGCTCAACCAGCGATTACAAAACTCAGCCTCCCGCGCCGACCGAGCCGAGTGACCTCATCTACATAGGTCCCCAGTAGAGAAACCACAGCCGGCATTGACACCCCCGGCCGATTCTCCGTGTGACCATCGAGCTGTCAGGAAAGGAAGGGTCCTGGTCTCTGGTTCTTGTCCCCACCAAAAACCAACAGTCGCCTTGAGCCACGAGCTTCGCATCACGATAGGGGAAGGGTAAAAAGAAAGGAAAAAAAAAAACCTACGTCCAGCGAAGAGTCTGTCTGTAGAGTCAGAAACAACAGCAAGAGCAACAGCAGCAATGGCTACTCCCGCCTCGTCGACTGGCCGGGCTCCCTCCACCCCCGCGATGGCTTCTGATCTCTCCCCGCCATCGGCCTTTCCACAGGAAACATTCCCTCGCCTCTCCGTCACAACGCCGACACGACTGATGCTGGGGACCGTCTCGTCTTCCCTGATAGGATTCTCACTGGGCGCCACGCAGGGCGGGCAGATGGCGCAGCTGCGGTTCCGTGCGGAACATGCGCACAAGATGCCCGACACGACGACCGGCTGGTATTTCTACCACAAGAGCAAGAATTACCACGCCATGCAGGGCGGGATCCGCGAGGGTTTCCGCATGGGATTCAAGACGGGGCTCTGGACCTTCATGGCGTTGTCGCTGGAGAGCACAGTCGATCGATATCGCGGGGCGAGCGACATGTTTTCCACGACAATAGCAACTCTGACAGTGGCGGGCGCATTTTCACTCTGGCGTAAGTTGTTCCCACACATGATCCTCTCTCCTCCCCCCTGTCTTTTTTTTCATGCTCGAAACGTGCGCGGGACGAACGGGGTCCATAACTCCAGATGGGGTGGCGTCGTGGAGGCATGGAAAGCGACGGGTAGATATTGCGACTTGGTGGACCATCAACTAACAAGCGCCGATGTTCGGCGTCGCGTCTAGATCGTCTCTCACTCCCAACGGCCGCCCGGACCGCCAAATACGGGCTCTTGTTTGGCCTCGTGTACGGCGGCGCCCAAGACCTCCTCGGCTTAGCCCGAGGCAGACCGATCGGGTACGTGGATTTCCTGCGGCGCCGTGCTGGACGGGCTGCTCCGTCCCACCGCGACGATGAGGGGAGCCAACCAGCATCGTGACCCGGAGAACGGACAAAGGTGGGAACTTGGAGGGAGCCAGAGGGAGGGGGACCGGCCGGCTTGCGACAACTAAAAGGCCAGCTGTTGCCGGGGTGGATCCCAGCTTCGACTAGACGCCTCTCCCGTCGTTGCCGATGCCATGCGCGCCCCTGTGGTCTTGACTCGTCTCGGGCCTCTCGGGCCTCTCGGGGACATCGCATCTCTAATGTCCTGGGATGACGGACACCCAATGGATACTTTTGCTTCTTCTTTGTCCCACGTCAAGGCCGGGTCCAGGCCAGACAAGGGATGAGCAGAGCCCCCGTCTCGGCATAAGCAGAGTGTCATCGCAGGGAGCCTTGTCCTTGGGTCCATCCTCTCTATGTGCCGGCCGAGTGAAGGGGTGCCCGCCCGCCTAGCTCATCTGCATCATCAACTCACGTCTCGAGGATATCCAATGAGGCTTGGACATTGTTCATCAATCGGCGAACCGATCCGTCAGATACCGGTCCGCCCTATATCGTACCCAATGAATTCAATGAACCTAGCGAATCATGCCAATTCCCAGGTTGCTAAGAAGGAGAAAAAAACAACAACAATGGCACACAATTCCCAGTTTCTCCACAACATACCCCAACTTCTTGCCTAGCAGCATTCATTCATTCAGTTTCCGTGCAGCAGCCTCTCAGAGCGAGCCTCTTAAAAGCAAAAAGTCCTCCAATTTTCCCCATCGCGGCCTTCTGCGGCATCGGTCTTATCGTCTCTATAAGCTTCCCTTCTCCAAGCGATACCCCAGCATGTCATTCGACCTATCCCGGCGCTTGCCGACCAATCAGCTGTTGATCTACTCTCTCGACTCGCTCGACTCGCTCAATCTTGGACTATGAAATACCCCCACGCACGGCTACACTCGGCCTTTTCGCCGCCGCCCTCGTCTTCGACCAGACTTCGGCCCTCTTTCTTGCTCTTTGACCTTTCCCTTTTCTTGCCGCCGGCCAACACTTCTCCACGTGATGGATGATAAGCTCCTATGCACTAAGACGCACGCATCATGGTGAAAACAAAGGTTGGCCACGGGATGCGTCGAGCCCGCTTCGGTTGAGCCGTCCCGAGACCTGGACCTGGCACGCACAGCTTTGTTCCTGCTATGCTCTTGTCATTTCACCTACGGCCCGGTTCGGTCTTGTGTGGAGTTTTTAGCCACCTGGGTCTCACAGAGGGGGGGGAAAGCTGGAATGGAGCGGCGATGATGATGTATGGATGGATGGATGGCTGGAGATAGCGCCACTTGCGGCTCCCGCAAGATATAAGGTCCTCGACACCCCTTTCACTCACATCCCGTGTCTTGTGCTAAAGGGTTAATCTGGGTTTTAAGTTGGCTGGGCTCTCTCTTATCTGACAATCCTTGATCTACAGTCTCGACAACACCACAAGGAGATATTGTCAATACAAACATACACACACACTCAACACAGTCGCCCACCAACCTCACCTTCGTAAACAGCAGCTTCACTCAAGCACCCACCTCCAGAACTGCACTACCCTCCCAAAATACTCTCCATCTCTCCAATGATGAGCCTAGCCCGTGGGCGAGGGACGTATAGACCCATCCGCTGGGCAGCGTCATCCTCTTCATCCATCGCCATCACCAACACCGCCATCCTCGCCGCCCGCCCATGCATCACCATCACCACCGGCAACAAGGCCATCCGTCGACACATCCACTCCTCTGATCGTCGCACATCCACCATCGCCGAGCACCCTGTGCCCGACCCCCTGCCTCCCAACATGGCCACCGGCCGCGCACCCCTCTCTGTTCTACCGCTTAGCATGATCCTGCGCTCGCTGGCCACAACCACCGTGTCCTCCTCGCCTCTGCTGCTGCCCCCCTCGCTGCGCATCATGGCCGCCCTGGCCAACACGTCGAACCCGCTTCTGAACCCGGACAAGAACCCCCTGCTGCGATTCTTCCTGAAGAAGACGTTCTATGCGCAGTTCTGCGCGGGCGAGAACCCGGTAGAGGTGCGGGAGACGATCGCGAACCTCAAGCACATTGGATTCACTGGTGTGATTCTGGGGTATGCCAAGGAGGTTGTTCTCACTGGCGACCAGGCCAAGTCACTGGAGGACGGTGCCATTGAGACCGAGGAGTGCATCAAGAACGAGATTTTGCCTTGGGCGCAGGGCACGCTGGATACAGTGCGACTTGCTGAGCCTGGAGACTTTGTTGCGCTCAAGTAAGTTCATTCGACAACTCTCACGGCTAGAAGAATCTCGAGGAAGACTAACATTTCGACAGGTTCACTGGTGCCGGTAGCCTAGCTCTCTACCAGCTCAAGGGACGCCTCCCTCCCAGCCCCGCCCTGTACAAGTCCATCGACTCTATCTGCCAGCTCGCCCACGAGCGTGGTGTCCGTCTGCTCTTCGACGCCGAGCAGGACATGCTCCAGGACGGCATCGACGACTGGACTATCGAGTTTGCTCGCAAGTACAATAAGGGCGTCGACCAGGCCGTCATCTTTGGCACTTATCAGGCGTACAAGAAGTGCTGCCCCGAGGTCCTTTCCAGCCACCTCGCCTTGGCCCAGAAGGAGAACTTCGCCCTCGGCGTGAAGCTGGTCCGCGGTGCCTACCTCGGTTCCGATCCCCGTCACCTGTTCCACGACACCAAGGAGAACACTGATATCTGCTACGACGCTCTGGCTGCTAGCATCCTCACGCGCCAGTGGGGAACCTGGGTCAAGGGCCAGGGCGAGTACCCGGCATCCAGCCTCGTTGTCGCCTCGCACAACGCCGAGTCTGTCCGACGAGCCCGCGCCATCTGTGACTCCGGCCGCGCCAAGTCTGACATTGCGTTTGCGCAGCTCCAGGGCATGGCTGACGAGGTCAGCTGTGAGCTCGTCGAGGCCAGCCAGTCGGCCCGTCAAGGGAGCGTTGAGAGGATGGCCGAGCTGCCGGCCTACAAGTACCTTGTCTGGGGAACCACGGGCGAGTGTATGAAGTATCTGCTGCGACGAGCGCACGAGAACAAGGACGCTGTGCAGCGTACGAAGGGTGGTCGGGATGCCATGTGGGCTGAGCTCGTCCGACGGTGTAAGAGCGTGGTTGGTTTTGCGTGAGAGATAAGGCGGCATGGGAAAAGGAAGTCCGGGCAAGGTGTGTGATTTCAGTGTTTGCATCATGGGTAGCGATTTGGGAGTCTGGGGCGCTTAGGATCCAATGCTAGAGCTAGAGACAAAGGCATAGATGAAGAAATGACTTACGGTTTCTTGTTTTCATCACTCGGCGATCATGATCCTGCATAGTCTCTGAACTTGAAAAGGTTAGGTGTGATTTCTCAGACCCCACGTACTGCCATGGCTCCCACGACTAGCATTTCATCTTCCTTCTTCCGGGCCTTGTCATCTTTAATCTCGTCGAGCCACCTGAGCCCGTTCAGCTTATAGTACTTGCGTACTTTAGGGACATCCGTCGTAGTAGCGATCTGCTCATCTGTAAGAGCAAGGGCCTCGCCCTTGACGTTTGACTGGAGGTGGTTCCAGACCTGGTCATGACTGAGAGGCTGGGTTCCATCTTCCCCCGGGAAGGTGACCTTGACTGCAATGAGGTCCTTGGTGGATGGTGAGATGCCAAAGCGGCGATAAGACTCGGTGATCTGGTATCACGGGTCAGTCTCGGTGCTACAAGACTCGGCGAGCGAGAGGGCCGATGTACGTTATTGGAGGAACTCAGCGAATAGACGATTTCCGAGTGAACGTTGGGAGTCCTCAGGACGCCATTTGCGGCCGCCGACGTAGCCTTGAAGACGGCGGATAATAAATGAATCCGGGAAACAACCTGGTTAAAGATTTAATCTGTCAATACGGACGGGCCTTTGGTTTTGAACATCGCGTACCCCGAGTCGAGGGGGTCGAGGCGGAACTCACCACGGAGGCATCGACGAAGGCGTATTCAAAGTCGGAGTTCCGAGATAGCAATTGCTGGTGTAGGAACTCGGCGTTTTTCACGTCCCGGAATAGGGCCACATAGATCTTGTAGTCCGGGGGGAGATGGTCGATGACTACAGCCTCGAGAGACATGGCGTTGGTTGGGGAAGAGAAACAACCTGGAACGGAGCTGTGGGAGACCTATCGGGTCGGGTACCTAGGTAACTAGGTAGGCAGCTGAATGTTCGCCTTACCGAGGCAGCTGAGGAACTTCTGAAGGTTGTTGGTTTCTTCAGCGCGCGCGCAAGTCGTCGTCAGTCGGTTGTTCACACGTCGTCACATCCAACAAGTTCGCGGCTCTGTCTTAGTAGGTAGGTAGGGAGGTAGCTTGGGCTGACTTGGAGGGGTAAGGTGAGGTGAGGGTTTGGTGGGTTTGGAGGGGCAATTCCAACTCGCACAGTCCAAAAACCATTTCACATGTCGCGCACTATATAACACACTGTATGATATGGATCCCTGTCACAAAAATAAGTGGGACATTCCCTGACAATCGAGCTTTCCAAAGTTCCAGGTTGAGACGGGCAAGAACGGGGCAACAACCTGCAACCTTTGAATAGACTCTAGACTCAACCTCTACACAAGAGCAATTATTCACGATTTCACGTTCAGTCTAAGGATTCAACTCGACGTCACAAGATTTTTTGACAGGACTAACCTACTCGCTCCGACTTGGACAGGATTTCGTCAGCGCGATTTGACACATCGGTGAATGTTTGGGTTCGCGCTTATACGTCACTCGTCTGACACGAACAACTCTACCGAGTACGACAAAAACATGTTCTGCCTGACTGCTCACACACCATCATCAGCTTCTCTGCCTACCTACCTACCTACTCACACACACAGAACCTTCACTCACCCCCATGGCTGCCTCACTGCTTGTCGTCGGCCGCAAACCGGCGTTAAATGGGTCACAACAAGGTTGGCACACGCCGTCGGCAAGGGGCACAATGCAAAGGCAAGGCACCACGAGCAATCGGTAGGGCTGGATTATGCAGGATGACATTCGCGTGTATCATACACGCAACCTTCAGATCTAGATGGGATGGATGGATGGATGGGTGGATGGGTGGGTGAGTGGGTTCGAGGTGCTTTTGATGGAGATGGACTGGAACGAACGAACCAACACATTCTCTCTCGGCGATGCGAAAGAACCACCAAACGTCGAAACCACCAAGAAGATCGTTCGACAAGCCCATCTGCTGCTAATTGTATGACGCCTCCCGCGCTTCGCTTCGCTTCACATCCTCAGGGCTCTTTTGCCGCGTCTGCAGATTCCACGGCCGCTCCCAGCTGAACGGGATCCCCGGTCTCGTCTGCTTCCGGCGCCACGGAATCATCATGCCTCTGCCCTGATCATCATCCTCGGCATGCTGAACGCCGACGGGCGCTCGATGGAATCATGCCATGCCAGTTGGGGACGCCATCCGAGCTGCGAGTGATCTGCCAACGCATATCGTGGCTGTCTTTCCATACAGCCTTGAGTCTCTTCTAGAAGGCATCTCCGTTCCTCGTGTTGACCGACTTCTCTCCCCCTCCCCGGTTAAGATATCTTCCATAGTTGGGCTCTGTGCTCCCGATTGCCTCATCTTACCAGCAAGTAGCGGGCTTTCCGTTGGATGTGAAGCCGTTGAATGTGTTGAATTGCTTTATCGCCAACTCCGAATCAGCCTGCTGGAGGATATGTATATCAACATTGACCGAGATGGATGGGAAATCGCGAGATGGAATGAGGAGAACAGACATACAGGCAACTTAGATCTATGCTTGCTTCGTCATCTAACTGGGCTTCCTCTTCATAAGACCACAGCTAGAGCCCGCCTCTGATCCCCTCATCATTTCAAATCTCCACGGAAAAGACAACACAGACAGCCACGGCGTCGAGTCCAGACTCGGTCCCTCTTCCGAAGCCTCGATCACAAGCATTTTCCGGCCTCCATTCATCGCCACCTCTCTCCTCGTCGTCGACGCCGGGGGTTCGTCGAGGCCCGGCCCTCCTGCCCTGCGCCTCCACTAGCACCCCGGAGTTCGAAAAGCCCCAGGGCGCCTAGCCCGCTAATGCACAGCGCATTCCCCGCTACGCCCGTCCCTCGTACAGTGCCGGTAGTGGCCCCGCCAGCAGCCCGCTACGGTGAGGTTCCAGCACCGACAGCGGCACCATCAGCGTGGAGGTGGTCCCTCGGCGAACAGCCTAGATCCTGTCCGTCCGCGTCCTGGACGTTGATGATGGAAGCCATTGCCCATCGCAGCCTCAGTTTCCCCATCTCCAACTTCTCGTCGCTTCAGCCGTCTCTCTCCTCCAGCTCCTGGCCCGTAGATGCTGGATCCTGCTCGTCCTTTGCGTGGACTCCCGACAACCACATCTTCGACTTCACCTCCAACAACAGCAACAACCCTCCTCTCCCTCCAAAGGCGCCAGCGACCCGACAGCTTGGGCGGCGGCTGCGCCAGCCCGCCGCAATCGCCAAATCGACGGCAAAGCCCGTCGCGTCCAGAAGCGCCAACATCACCAGCGCCCCGTCTTCCGCCCCCTCGACCGCGACGAACTCGCCGACTTCTTCCAGGGGGATCTCCCCACGCACGAAGCCCAAGATGCCGGGGCGCCCTGCGAAGCGGCCGGCCGAGGGCAGTGGGGATGACGAGGGCTCCGTCCAGGCTCACACCAAGGTGAAGCTGCCCAGGCTGGAGCGCGGCCCCGACGACTTCTCCAGCGTCGTCAAGAACCGTCTGCAGTCGTACACGCGTACGGGACAGGCCTGCGACAGATGCAAAGTAGGACAAACTCGCTAAACCCTCCTCTTCAACTGGCCAATACTGACTGCAAGCACGCTCCAGGTCCGCAAGATTCGATGCGACGCCCTCCCCGAGGGGTGCTCTCACTGCACCAACCAGAACCTCGAGTGCTACGTGACAGATCGTGTGACAGGGCGCACCGAGCGCAGGGGATATATGCAGGAATTGGAACGAGAGAAGGGAGACATGCTGTCGCATATCCGTGATCTCGAAAGGCTACTCGGCGACAATGGCGTCGAGGTCAAGCCGTGGCAGTGGACCCCCTATTCTCAGTATCCTCCCGGCGTCTCCTTCGACAACATGGGCAATCCAATCCCAGACCCAGATACCGGCGACGTATGGACCCAGGTCGGCTCAGCCTGGGTCAAGAACTACTCATCCAAGCCCAAATTTACCCCCAGCTTCCCCCGCAGCCTCCTTGAGTCGCGACCTGAGGACAACCACCTTGGAGTCGGGGGCGATAGTGCACCTCTGAGCTCAATCAAGGGCACTCGCTTGTCTATCCTTGGAATGACAGTTGACCTTGCCTCGTTCGAAGCGCCCGACTCGGATGAGCCTCCAGTCGATGCCAAGGCCTCGGCGCCTCTCTACAACAAGTCGACTCAGGCGTTCCTTCAATCCATCATGAACGTCAACCCTCCCATGCAAGTCGAGATGCCGTCGCGCGAGGACGCATTTACTTATTCGGAATGGTACTTCCTCACGCTCTCGGCGTTTCTCCCCATCCTCCACAAGCCGTCCTTTATGCAACTCGTAAGCTCTCTCTCAAACAACTCCCCATGGATTCATTGGCCTCTCTCTGACACTTCAATAGTTGACGCGAATGTATGACGAACCTGACTTCAAGCCTTCCGTTGCCGAGGTGGTCCTTGTGCACATGGTCTTCGCCGCCATCTTCTTCCAGTATGGTGTTCGGAATTGGCAGCAGGTTGAGCAACGTACTCACCTGAATGACCTGTCAAACAAGCACTACCACTTCGCCCTTAGCAAGTTCTTCGAGCTCTTGTGCACGCGAGATCTAGCCTCGGTGCAGGCCATGGCTATGATTGCCATGCACACGAGGGCCTTCCCTAAGCCTGGCTGCGCCAGCATCATTTCCAACATTGCACTACAACGCGCTCTCGAACTCGGCCTGCATCGGGAGTCGAGGAAGCCCGGTGAGGGCACAACTCTACAGCACGAACTGCGGAAGAGGGCGTGGTGGGTGATTTTGACCGTCTACGTTGCCGTCACCGGTCGCCGCGGCCGCCCAATGCCCATCACTGTTGAGGAGTTCGATGTTGGATTTCCCGAGCCCATCGCGGACGAGCTCCTCAGCGACGACGGAGTTGATACATCACGCACAATTCCGTGTAGTTTCGAGATCGGGATCGCGAGCTTCAAGGTCATCCCAATCTTCATGGAGATGTACTCCAACATCTATAGCGTTCGGAGAGACGCCGAAAACTACAACCACGTTGTTGAGGCGTTAGAGACGCAGATCAAGAACTGGGAAGACGAGCTGCCCTCACACCTCAAGCTGGGCCACGCCCAGCAAACCGAGCAGACGCGCATGGCTTCGCTCTACTCCAGGTCCTGGGCGCTCGAGTTCCGACTTTGTTTACGCCACCCCTCGGCCGCTATGACGACCGACAAGGGCATGATGACCGAGAACATGCGCATCTGCGAAGAAGTTGCGCGGGAGATGCTCCAATGCCAACTAGAAATCCAGAAGCTCAAGTGTCTTGATACCACTTGGTACCAAATGTCGATGTATACTGCAAGTATTTTTGCCATGCTCGCCGCTCATTGGGAACGGCGTTTTGATACGACCCCCGAGGCGATTGCCGCTTTGAGGGAAGACATGAATGGTTGGGTTGGCATCGTCGAGGAGACTGGCTCCCTACTTGGTATGTCTCAACACTCTCAGATTGGAGTGATCTCCTCGATTCTAACACGTCGATAGGCTCCGGACCCAGCACCAGCACGGAAATTAGCAATATCATTGACAGAACCATGGCCTGGATCGATCATGATATGCGCAATAAGGAGCGGAAGCCGTCTCACTCTGCTCCATCCGCTCCAGAGATCAAGCAAGAACAGCCATCTCAGTCGTCGACATACCAGGTGTCTCCCCCAGTACCACCCCCCGCCCAGAATGGCGGAAACCAAGCAGTGATTCCGTCATCAAAAGGTTTCTTTCAAGACCAGGGCATCAGTGGACAGGCGGCATATCCCGCACTCTCGTATGGCGAACAGCCACAGGGAAGCCTCAACCCGCCCGCCTATGACGCCGAGGCCGCCATGTTTTACGGCACGACAGCGCAGGCTGCGGCCGCTGCCGTAGCCGCAACATCACTTCCCAACGTCTCGGCTGCGCAGTCGAACCCCCTCATCGCATTCGCATCACAGGCTACCCAGCACGTCGCCCCTCAGTCGACGGCGGACATGATGTGGCAGAGTCGGGGGAACACCTGGCATGACTGGAGCAGCGCCATCACCGACACTCAAGATCGATACAGCGCTTCTGCCCTTTTGACGCTCGGGGGCAATGCACGAGATGTTACTGCCTCCGCGGGCGTCCCCGACACCGCGGCTGGCCCAGCAAACGATATAAACAACGTACCACAAGGCGGTCAGTGGCCGTTGATGCTCTTTGACCATGTGGCGCCAAACGGATCTTGATTTTCTTCACACGGCAAATAACGGTATCCAGCGGCAGAGGTCCGCGCGGAGCATTCATGAGGCGTTATGGTTTCGTGCCACTGGAGGCACTCACAACATATGGAACAGGCGTCGTGACTCTTCGGGACTATATTTCCAGGGCGTGTGTGTGCCCTAATGTCGGATTGACATATGAACTGGATTCTTTGTGAACGGCGAACCGGCGGGGAATGAGTATATATCGCTTGTCTCCCTATCAAACGTGGAGGTTGGGGAATATACATAGGTAGTATGATGGTGGTGTTTTGTGTGGTAAATGACGGGGCCATTGGCACTCGGGGCAAATGTGCCAGAGGGGTACAGGAGTTAGTGGTCCATCGGAGATATCAAGGCGTCATGAACGAACAACAAGTAATTAGTTTAGACAGTATAAATCTAATGCTTACTGAATCGATAATTGCAATCTCAAAAGTGAAGGACCTCGAACTACAGAGTACCAATTTTGATGTTAATCAACCCATCGTCGACATTTGATGCCTCAAAAACGAAGGCCGCAATGGGAGATTTTGCCCGAGCAATTCAGCCGAATATTTACCGACCTTAGCTACCCACTTCCAGCTCGTCGCGTCGAACTCCTCGACCAACTCCAAATCAAATACACTGAGAATCCATCTGAACCCCAGGCGCACATCGTCCCGCCGTCGAATTGCACGCCTATTCACCCGTCCAGAACTTCGGAATACGTTTGCGACAAACTCCAAGATGGGGAAGAAGAGGCGCGGCCACCCCGACATCGAGGAGCTCCTCACTCGGGCTTGGTGCTACTACTGTGCGTGCGAAGGCTTGCGATTCCTGGACAAAAATGACATTTGACTGATCATTTCGTGATAGGCGAGCGCGACTTTGAAGATTTAAAGCTTCTCATTTCTCATCAGAAGGCGAAACACTTCAAGTGCGACCGATGCCAGCGTCGATTGAACACCGCGGGAGGTCTGCTACCCCTTGATAGAGCCAACAACGGCTGGTTGCCTAATCATCATGATGCTGACATCCACGATTCTAGGTCTATCCGTGCACATGAACCAGGTGCACAAGGAGAACCTCAACCAGGTCGAGAACGCGCTACCGCAACGACAGGGCCTCGATGTCGAGATCTTCGGTATGGAGGGTATCCCTCAAGACATCCTCGACCAGCACCGGACTCGCATTCTCCAGAACTTCCAACAGGCGCAAAAGGACCGACAGATCGCAACCGGAAACCCTCTCCCAGGGCAGGCGATGAATAATCCACGAAAGAGGGTCAAGATTGAGTCGGCAGAAGAGTTGAAGAAGCGGTTGGAGGCTTTCCGAACCGCGAAAAAGACGGGTGTTGCGATTGGAGGATTGGAAGTGAAGCCGCCAGCGATCGAGAACCCAACGCCTTTCGTGAGTTTCATGCACGCAAGCCTATTGCGCTACTTGGCTAACATCGACAGAATGCCCCGTATCAGTCCCAACCGCCGTACGATCAGCACGCCGGCCAGCCCAGCTATCCCGCACAAGCACCCCCCGGCGCCGCGCCTGCATACAGCTACTCATCCAGCTCCCTACCTGCCAGGCCATCAGGCAACTTGCCGGCCGCGCCAGGTTTACCTCAGCGGCCTAACCCGGGTGGAGCGTGGAACGGTTCCGGGGCCCCTGTTCCCGGTGCTGGCGATGACATCGACCAGCTGATCCGCATGGCAGAGGCCGGCATCAACCCCCCCGCGAAGCTTGAGGAGGATGGCGGCGAGAAGAAGAAGGGCAAGGATAAGAAGTCAAGGATGTTCTACGAAGATGCGGAGGTCAGTCCAGAGGAGAGGATGGCAGCGTTGCCCAGATACAGGTACACACCGGAAGTGGGCGCCTAGAGGGAGCCACAGGGAATTGTGGGAGAATGTAAAGAGGAACTCGACAGGCATTGGTGGTGGTGATCGAGATGTCTGTGGATGGGAATGGGGACTTGGTTTGCATGATTGGCGTCTCGGGGGTGTAATTATACGGATTCAAACGCGATGGCCTTTTTTAAGTGATATGCGGACATGAGAAATTGTGCTTCCCTCTGGCCGTGCATCCCGTCAATTAGAGACTTTTCTGGTTGGGAGGGTTGTTGATATTGCTGTGATGGAATCGGTTCTACGGGGAACTGACTATAGTGCTATGAGACCCGAAAGTGTTTATCAGTGGCTTCTAGATGAAGTGACTTTCATTGTGCTTCCCTCGTCAACATGTCGGAGTTGTGTATTGCAATGCAATCTTCATCCATGCTCTGAGGACTGGGACCAATCAACGACAGGTAGGACAACATCTGGCCCAATTCTCGACCGTCATCAATTTTCCGAAATCCTGTGACCATCTGTGGCCGCGGATCTGGTTGGCAAGCCGGGGAAAGACGTGTTTCAACGCGACGGGCCCCTGCTGTAAGGCCCATGTGAAGTGCATGTTGTTGTTGATGTTATGATTGCCAGCGGAGGGGGATATTATCCTAGACATTTATATTCATCTCCGTCGATGAATAGCAGTATACGAGGGAATCTGTGGACCATGGGAATTTTGCACGCTGTCAAATTGTCCCTCGAGAACTTTCCAGAGCCGCTTGTACTCAAATTGAAAGGCAACATCCTCCTCTCACCATCTGAGAGCTTCACTGCTTCAATGCTGTTATTGTAGGTCCAGGGTAAGTTCCTTCTGGAGCTTCCCCTGCAGCCCAGCCACAAGGGTCCCCTGTCAAGCCCCTGAAAGCCACACCAGCGCTAAGTTTCCACAGCAACAAGCTTCTCCCGAAAAGGTGCAACAACAAACTAAACGTCACCTCCAACCATGCTCGGCGGTTGCAACTGAAAAAGAGCCCTCCCATCTCCCAACCACCACGACGATAACAGGTGAGATTCAATCAATCAATCGTCGCTGTCTTTTCTCCTCCGCTTTCTGTTTTGAGCATTGTTCTCATGAAAGGAGGCCTTGGAAAGTGTTCGACGTTCATTCATTGCAATTTCTGTTTTGTTTATTATCCACGATTTGGCCATCTCGTCTTCTCACATTCATCAACCCGCGGGGCTTGAAAGGAGAAGACACACCGCGATTTATCCCGCAAACGAGTAGCTGGGTGAAATACCATGGCCATTTCGGGACAGTCGTCCATCACCGTTGCGGGTACGACAGATGAATCGATTAGAACGAGGTGATATTGTTCGCTGACACGCGTGTTAGTCCGAGTTCGACCGTTCACGATCCGGGAAGCCGCTCAACTGTAAGAAAACAGTCAGCACAGGGCTCGATTGAAGTAGCTAAGACGTTTCCAGACAAAAGAACGAGGACGGAACTTTGTTTCTCGGCGATGGCTCTCTCGCGGCGCCAGCAGCGCCCAAGCTTCACCAGCGCGGCATCAGAAATGTTATCAAGGTCGTAGATGACCGATGTCTGTACGCAACCTACCTACTCTGGCGTTAATCATCATACCAATGCTGACTGGCCGCAGAGTGTTTGATCCCCCCGAAGACAGCCCAGTACAAAAGTTCGGCCGATCAGTCGTGCCTACGTCAAAGAAGGTCAAGGACCAAGTTTTCGCCTTCGACCGCGTCTTCGACGAAAATACTACACAGTCCGACATCTACGAAGGAACCACCAGAAATCTACTCGATAGCGTATTGGACGGCTACAATGCGACCGTCTTCGCCTACGGTGCAACGGGATGTGGCAAGACGCACACCATCACCGGCACCGCCCAGCAACCCGGCATTATCTTCATGACCATGCAGGAACTGTTCGAGAAGATTGGCGAGCGTAGCCAAGACAAGGTTACCGAGCTGAGCCTCAGCTACCTGGAGATTTACAACGAGACGATTCGGGATCTGCTTGTTCCCGGGGGGAGCAAGGCTGGCTTGATGCTTCGAGAGGACAGCAACCAGGCCGTTACTGTCGCTGGCTTGACGAGCCATCACCCCAGGGATGTGCAGGAGGTCATGGATATGATCGTCCAAGGAAACGAGTTTCGAACCGTGTCGCCGACCGAGGCCAATGCCACCTCTTCTCGATCACACGCGGTCCTCCAGATCAATATTGCCCAGAAGGACAGGAATGCCGACGTCAGCGAGCCTCACACCATGGCAACCCTCAGCATTATCGATCTGGCTGGCTCTGAGCGAGCATCCGTCACCAAGAACCGTGGCGAGCGATTGACCGAGGGCGCAAACATCAACAAGTCTCTCCTGGCACTTGGAAGCTGCATCAACGCTCTCTGCGACCGTCGACAGAAAGCGCATGTGCCGTACCGAAACAGCAAGCTTACTCGTCTACTTAAGTTTTCTCTGGGCGGCAACTGCAAGACCGTCATGATTGTCTGCGTGTCGCCCTCAAGTGCGCACTTCGACGAAAGCCAGAACACTCTCCGGTATGCGAACCGGGCCAAGAACATCCAGACCAAGGTGACTCGCAATGTATTCAACGTGAACCGACACGTCAAGGACTTCTTGGTCAAGATTGACGAGCAGATGGCCCTGATCAACGAACTCAAGGCCCAACAGAAGGACGCCGAGGCCATCTTTTTCGCCAAGTTTCGGAAGCAGCGCGAGAAGCGGGATGCTACTTCTCGAGAGGGAGTCCAGAGACTACGGGTAGCCTATGACAACTCTGCTACTGAGCGCCAGGAGCGCATCAATAACATGAAGCAGTTGAAGGCGATTGAAAGACGGATCGGTATGCTCTCTGGCTGGATTGCGGCCTTTGACACAGTCTGCGAGCAGCGAGGCGACGACGACTCGATGCCACAGAACTTGGTTGCGATTCGGAAGACGGCACAGGGCATCCTGGTCGAACTAGAGAACAGCCGACATCACATTCACCAGAAGCTGAACAAGTCCCACTGGGACCGGGCTATCGACACGGCACTCTCGCACAGCTTGAAGCAGCTGCAGGGTACGGATGGTGCCGATATGGGGGAGGCCGCAACTCTCAACCGCGAAGCCCAGCTTCTCAAGTCCAACTTCAACCGCGAGGCTTACAGGGAGGTTCTTGAGCAGGAGAGGACAGGAGACGCGGCTATGGTCCAAATGCTCCTTGCTGCTCAGTTCGAGATCCTGGCCTCTCTTTCCGATACTGTCAACATGGACGAGGAGTCAGCTGTGGCACATGCGAAGGAGATCCTCAGCAAGCTCCTCCAGACGGGCTACACAGCAGCGGGCCAGGTCGTCAAGCCCGATGGCTCCCTTCCCGTGATCGACATCCACCCACCTGCTCGCCGTGGTACTCCCAAGCGCAAGAAGGCCGTGTCTGTCTACATCAAGCCAATCGCAGCGCCTGCATTGGCGGCTATTCAGAACGAGCACGCTGTTGGGAGCCCGATGAAAGCCTCGCCACGACGACGTAGAGTGTTTGGTGCCTCGAAGAAGGGCGTCAGCTTCACGCCAGTGAAGAAGGCCAAGGGCCGAGGCGTGCGATGGCGAGATGACGAGACGGAAGAAGGCACTCTGGCAGACTTTGAGAAGACACCTCAGAAGTTTAAGGACTCGTCTCCAGAGCAGTCTCCTCCCGAGGCGACGATGATTGCTCCTCCTGTTGCCGCCTACCTTGACCAGGAGGAAGAGGAGGAGGACGAGGAAGAAGAAGAAGAAGAAGAAGAAGAGAGGGAGCAGGAGCAGGAGGAGCTCTTAGTCCACGATGAATCGAACACGACGCTCGAGGTGCCAGAAGCGACCGGTCTCGCCATGGCCAAGCCTAGCAGGTTCCAGGCGGGATTCCTGTCGAAGAGTGCTAGACCCTCTCTTCACCATGAGGGATCCCCCCTGCCCCGAGCCCCGTCGTTGAGTCTTAGCCTGGCGTCGGGCTCCCCAGATGTCCAGCGGACGCCGCCTTTGCGATCTCTTGATGTCAGTAAGACTGGCAACTTTTCGCCATCGCCGTCCGGTCTGGCAATTCCGCGGCCGTTGAGGCGCTTGCCTTCGATCAGCGACGAGAACAACCCTCCAAATGGGGGCGGATGTTCGGGATCGGATTCGGAGACTAGCACTATCGATGCTCGCAAGCTTCGCAACGCCTTGCACTCGGCGATGAAAGAGAAGGCTCGTAGGGCGAGCGTCATGGCGGGTGCCAACCCGTCGAGCGTGAAGCGAGTGTCGTCGATCGGATCCCTGGGCGGCGAGCGACCCGGACCCCGGCCTAGTTTGCCAGCGGTCCTCGCCAGCAGCACCAACGGGATTTCTCGTCTTCGCCGAGGTAGTGCTGAGAGGAGGAGAAGCCCTCCATTGACGTGCTCGCCACAAGAATGGAAGGCAGACAAGGCCCTGACGCCGGGTCAGGCGAGGCGGATGCACATGGGCGGCAGCCTCCGGGTCGACAACACCGGTGGAAGCTCTCATGAGGGTAGCCTGGTGGGTGAGAAGGCCCGACGGATAACTATTGGTTCCGGGATGGGTGGTCCTGCCCACCGGAGACAGGAGAGCAAGGGGAACATGACCTGGCGGTAGGCGGAGCTTGCTTGCAGGGAGAAGTGAACAACAGTATCTCTATCAGATTGCACGTTTTGTCACTGGCATTGGATGATTCATATGTTTCGAGCCTGGAGTTTTGGTAGTAAGGGAGAGGTTTTGGGGGCGTTAGAGGGGTTGCTTGCTTGCTTGTTGTGAGGAACCTACTTAGCTGTATGAGTTTGCCTGAGAAATGCCATTTTTATCATGTCATGCGCGTTTGAGTTGTGTTTGTTTGGTGGTTTGTGTCGTTGTTTCAAGGTGCAGTCGGCTTCACGGTCAGGAGCCGGCCACCAGTTGGCCTTGTTTGAGCAATAAGAGTGATAGCCAGGCATTAACTAATAGCACTTGCTCGTTGGCGAGAGAGAGAGAGATTGAGGGGGAGGTGGAGAGCGTCGAGTTTGGCAGATGATAGGGCGTTGGTGCGGGGATGACATGAGACCAAGTTTGTCGGATATATATACCTACCTTATGCTCACAACGTCTGTGTTATTTCCTTGCTCAACAAAACCTGAACTCACGGAAATGGACGGACATAACCCCAATCCCCCAACAAGGCTCATTTCGCATTTTTCCAATCGGTGCGGCGAGCTCCAACACCCTGCGTAGTAAAAGAGTCACATCTCCAGCTAACACTCTTCGTCGTCCAGGGACGGCAAACAACACACATCAGGATGGTCTGAACTCTGGGACACCAACCAAAGCGATCTATGGGATCGTGGAAAACCTTCTCCCGCATTGACCGACTGGGTCGAATCGAAGCCGGACGCCCTGCAAGGGCCCCGGGATGGACGTCGTCTCAGAGCCCTCGTGCCGGTGGGAAAGCCACCAGACCTTCAGAGAGTGTTTGGAAGGGTCCGCTAACGTGGACGAATAGGGCTGCGGAAAGGGCTACGACATCGTCATGTTGGCGCTTCACGGCTTCGATGTGTACGGCCTCGAGGTCTCGAAGACGGGGAGTCAGGTGGCGGAAGAGTATGCGGCGGGTGAGCTCGCCCAGCCGTCCGAGTATAACTTTGCGAGCGTTGATGGGTACACTTTCGATGATCCTGGGCGCGTTAAGATTCTCACGGGGGATTTCTTCCAGAGAGACTGGGAGGAAGCTTGTGGAAATGGGGGGTTTGACTTGATATCTGATTACACGGTGAGTTTGCTGCGACTTGGTATTGGGATTGGAATCGAGCAAGATGCTTACTTGCGGCTACCTGTATAGTTTCTGTGTGCACTTCCGCCAGAGATGCGCAAGTCCTGGGCCCGTCGAATGACAGAACTTCTCTCACCCCGAGGTGTCCTCGTTTGCCTCGAGTTCCCGCTGTTCAAGCCCCTGGATGCTCCCGGACCTCCGTGGGGTCTCAAGGGGGTGTACTGGAACTTGCTCGCTGAGGGAGGTGACGGGGTTATTGATAAGGGTGAGATGGAGGAGATTGAACCTGGTGATGGGCCGTTGGAGAGGGTTTCGTACTTTAAGCCCCTTCGGTCGTATGAGAATGGGAAGGGGACTGATATGATGAGTATTTGGAGGTTGAGGAAGTGATGGGTATTGGGACGGTGAGGGTTCTGCTGTTGGAATGGGATGAAAGGCCGAGAGCTATTGTTCTATGCGAGAATACGCTAGATTTGATATGTAACTGAGTCTATCAGCAAGTGGTCTAAGCCTCTTCCCCCCTTCTTTTGTCTATCTGGTAATGTCGTCCTGTTTATCAGATTCAAGCCTTACTAACAAGTTTGGTCCAGAAATCGCCGATCAAAGCCCCTACTTCATCTGCTTTATCCCTTACTACCACATGGCCGACCTGCGGAACGACGGAGACGTTGGAAAACCCCTGCTCGTTGAGTTGCTGCTCGGTGCACAAATCGTCCAACTCGCCCAACACTGCAAGAGACGGGATGCCAGTCTGTGCTGCTTTTGCAAACTCGGCGTGTAGGTCCATGGCACCGCCATCTCTGATCATGGCGATGACGGAGGCTACATGCCCAGGGTGTTCACGTATCTGCCACTCTCGTATAGCTTCGGCGACAACTTCTCCCCTTTCAACCCTTTCCTTCCAGTCCGCAGGCACCACCAAGTCGCCACCCTCAAGGAACTCTATGATCCATTTCCTCGCAGCGACCTCATCGTTGCCGCGTAGTAAATCTTGCTGCTCTGGCGAGAAAATCGAGGAGCTGAGGAGGCCAGCCGGAGCGACGAGCGTAAAGCTTTCCACCCTCGACGGCCGCTGTGCGACATATCCTGCCGTCGTCGCCCCCCCGAACGAAAACCCTACGAGGTGTGCTGAAGGCCAGTCCAACTTGTCTAACAGGTCATCCAGTAGCTGGTGGAACAAGGCAGGGTCATGGGGAAGCACAGGTGTATCGCTCAGCCCGTGGCCCCAGAGGTCGATAAAGGCGAGATGTGCTTGGGGAAAGGAAGTCCGAAGCACCCGACCGAGAGGAAGCATGCCCAGAGCCGGAGTCTGCGCACCGTGAATGAGCAGCACGCGGTTGGGTGTGTCTGAGCTACCGTCAGACAATGAAGGAGGCAACTGCTCATAATACGCAGCTCGACCGTTGGCAGTGTCGAGGAACTGGGCTGGTGGAAGAAGCGCTCCAAAGGTCTTCACGAAGGCTGCTTCAGTTGGGCCGGGAATGGGTTTCTGAGATGGCTCGATTGGTCCGCCTGGGCGGGGGAGGACAAATTCATCCAAGTTGGAAGACATTTTCGTATTGATTTAGGTGTTGAGTTGCTTCAAGTGTTCAGTTGAGGTTTTGTAAAGTTGAATGTCAGCAACAGGACATGGCGTGCTTCTTATTTCCGGCCAACTCGAGCAAGGAGACTAACTGAATCTCACCTAAGCCGTTTCTGTAAACATCTAACACTCTTATCGATAATTACGGAGTAAGCAGTTTATTATTATCGACTCACTATCTGACTCCTGGTTGCTAGTCTTTGTAAAGGCGGTGAACTAATGACACGAATCTCAAACGTATTCTAAGTCGATTTTTACCCTATAGGTTGACGAAGCCGACGTGATTATTAAGGACTGCCTATAGACTATATACGGGTTTGTATATTATACCAGGAGTTAGTTTCAGGTCGGCAGAGTAGAATAACTCTGGAACTCACTCGTCTATACCCGCCGCTTGAGGTGGCCATCGAGCCCCCCTCCGACGATGACGAGAATGGTGAGTCATTCTCCGTCATTGCTGTGGCATACTCGGAGTGGTTTGCTCACCATTGGAGATACTGGGACCTTGATGGACTGCTACAAGGTTATGACTGCGCTCACAGTTGCCTGATCAATCTTTTTAACTTGCATCGCTCGAAAACTTAGATTCCCTCTCATACTTATGGCTAGGCTCTTGGCCCAAGGTTCCTCAGACGCTCTTTACCCTCCCATCATGCCTCAGGGAACGACTTCTTTTCCAACTATGATTCTACCGCCAGAAATTGAGCTCTGCATTCTAGAGTTGCTCACGGAGCAGCCGCACAATGACTCGGATGGCCCTCGAGCTCGCCTCTCTGTCTGCGCTTGTGTCTGCAAACGCTGGCAGCTGATTGCGGAGCGAAGAACGTTTCGCCATCTCAAACTGCACCCGGTCGATATCCAAAACTTTGCACAGCTTTCTCGCCCTTGCCGGAGGGGTTACATCAAGCATATTCTCCTGGAGATTCCTGTTGGGTATCGTGGTGATATGGCACCTCCCAACCACGCCTTGACGGAGGAGAATAACATTGTTTTCACACAAGCAGTCTGCCACCTTTGGGGGGTTCTCTCTTCTTGGGGGAAGCACCGCCTCACAGTTGAACTGGGCATCATTTCATCATTCGAGATTGGGATGCCACAACAAGATTCTAGAAGAAACTACTCCAGGTTCCTAGGGCAGTACTCCCCCGAAGCTGACCTGCTCAATCCACATAAAATGGACTTGGAGAGCTTTCAGTATCCCCCAACTGACCCATCATATCTGGATATGTGGAACTGCCAGAAGTGGGCTTTCTTGGGAGAAAGGCCACTCGAGTTTGACCTTGAGGGGCTTCAAGATGAAGAAGATCAAGATGCGCAGCCTCCTCTTCCAAAGGTAGAGGCCATCACTCGCCTCCTCATTCGGCGGCGATACTTTCGGAATATCAGTGCAAAAGCCCTCTCTCAAATTTTCAAAGCTACGCCTTATATCGAAGCCATCCACCTTGAGCGATGGTGCTACGGCCGGAGAACATGCGATGCAGCTTGGGATATGCGTATGTTAACCTATTACCACCGGAAGGGTCATGCACACTAACATCCTACAGACTCGGGATTGCTTGGATACGAGTTACCGCTTTCACTGAAACAATTCAGCTTCTATGAAGAGTTTAGTACTATGTACCACCAGAGACCTGGGAAGATGAGATTGCCACGATCAAACAAGAGACTTGTCAAGGCCATGGTTGAAACTAGTCGCCACCTTGAGCACCTCTCCATCTCTTTCGCCGTTGATGCCCGGGACTTCTTTTCACTCAACCAACAGCTCGACTGGAGGTCTCTGATAACTATGGCGCTGACGTCGGATATACTGGTATCCCGTTCAAGTGCCATGGTGAATCAACTGCTTGCGTGTATAGCTGAGGCCGCGAAGAAAATGCCCAAGCTCAAAATACTTGAGATTTGGTACTGCAAGGCCGAAGAGGCTGGCATCTTCCGATATGAGAGGTTGGATAGGTCCAGTGACATTACTTGGCAGGGTACTTGGAGCCTTGACATATCAAAGCAGGTTGAACAAGCGTGGCATGAGGTAGACGGCGGCCTTTGTGAGATTGGCGTCAAGGTAAGCAAGCTCCAACCTGGAGAGGTTGTGAGTGTTGGGTCAGTCTTTTCCCACCTGAAGCTGAACAAGCATATTCTCCATCACATCTCATGGACACATGTTTAGGAGTCACGCAATACAAACGATTCAAGTATACCTGCCCATTCGTTATTTGTGATAGGAGTGAAGGCAGACTGAAGGCGGACAATCGTCAGACATAACTGTAAAGATATATGGTCTTATAAACCTTTAGGCGCCTCTACTCCTCAATACCGGAGTCTGTATCGGGGGTGGCCTCGATATCGCCGTCGTCATCACCCGAAAAGTCTTTGCCATTGGCCTCTGGCACTATGGAGATATCGCCCGAAAGGGCTTCGGCCACACGGCGGCGGGCAGTATCGTGCTCGGCACGAGCACACTGGTTTGCTGCGAGGGCAGCACGATGAGGAGCCGTGGGGGCACCAGGGACGAGAAAAGCGCGAGTGACGCGAAGTCGCGCCAGGGTAGCCAGGCGACAGCGTCTGGCAGCGGCACATCGGAGAAGGGCGAGGCGGCGAGAGCGGCGAGGGCGAAGGATTGCCGTTCGTAAGAGCTGAGCTTGGCAGTGAGAGACTGAGGCAGGGGGAGGACAAGTTCATTCGATTCGAGATGAGGAAGGGTTATGCTAGCCGTTGACTGTTCTTGGATGGTGGCTACGTCGTCTTGGATCGAGGTGGCTGTAGTTGGGGTCTGCTGGCATGTTGTCGGATCGGAGCAGGGATGCAAGGTTAGGTGCTGGTCAGAGATCCAATCGGCGATGACTTTGGGGTCCATTTATCGCTTAGAGGTTGAATGATTGGCGCTGCGCTATGAGATGGTGCATTGGGTGGTGGATGATGATGATGGTATTGATGACGTGATGTTGGTTTCGCCGATGTTGTTTTCAGGTCTTGTAATAAGACAAGTCTTGTTAAATTAGGCCGTATATATAACCTGACTTAATAAGCAGTTACTTAGGTAACTAATAATAAATTAAAATAATTTGATTTTTAATTAAATTTAACATTGATTTTTATATTTATAAAAACTAACGCGACTAATGTTCCACGCTGTCTCTTGTGTATAGAATAACATTTTTATCAATGTGATTCGGATAATAAAGCTATCGCTTAAGGGTTTCCCAAGTCAAGGGGCGTTTTGAGAGTAGGTGTGAAGTTATGAACTCGAAGCAATAAAGCCTGGGCAGGCCTGTTGAGCTGGGATCTTAGACGCTGTAGCAAGAGTTGGGACTCTGTTCAACAGCTCTCCCCGCGGATTGGAGTTAGTTATAGTGATGTCAGGTTCTCGTTCTCTGGTGTGACGGGCCTATCTTGGCGCCAACACTTGCACTAACACATACCCGTTTTGTCTGTATGTAATGGTGTAGTTATGGCATGGCCCAGGGCGTAGGGCGTGTAGCGTAGGGTGTGCCGTTGGCGCCCAAAGATCTTCGGACGCTAGCTCCAAAACAATTCTCACAAAGTTTTATGTCGAGAGAGGCAGCATGACTAGGTATTCGGAGAACCTAGTCTTCCAAGTCTGACAAATGCATGACTCGGTTGTGCCTAGTCACGGCATCTTTGAATCGTTGCCGACGAGAACTCGAAATGTCGAACGTTGAATGTCGATTACAAATACGACTTATTACAAATACGGTTATGTGTGGCAAGCCCCACAGTTAAGCATCTTCTTAAAGCCGTCTTCGGCTATGTTACTCAACGAGTTTTAAAACCCATCATCGGCCCTCTCTTTCTCTCTCTCTCTCTCTCTCAACTCAACGTCACTTTAGAAAGTCTCTCTCTTTTAGCCAGCGCTTCATCATGGGCTCCATACCTAAAGGCAATTCCACTCAGGGCCTCGAAAATCCTCTCAGGAATGTGCCACAGGATGGCATCTCATACTTCACACCTGCCCAGCTGCCAGCCGCCGGAACCCAAGTTGAGGAAGATGCCGAAGGAATTACACCTCGGAAGCTCTTCAAACCCCTGACAATTCGAGGCCTCACCCTCCAGAACCGCATCTTCCTCGCACCATTGTGCCAGTATTCAGCCGCTGATGGCTATGCAAATGACTGGCATCTCGCTCACCTCGGCGGCATCATCCAGCGCGGACCTGGAATGACCATGGTGGAGGCTACGGCCGTTCAGTGGGAAGGCCGCATTACGCCAAACGATCTCGGCCTCTGGGAGGATGGCCACATAGCGCCTCTCAAGCGCATCGTAGAGCTTGCCCACGGTCAAAACCAGCACATCGGCATTCAACTCGCCCACGCCGGCCGCAAGGCTAGCACTGTACCGCCGTGGATCAGCACCGGCGCGACAGCGACCCCGGATATTGATGGATGGCCTGAGCAGGTTTACGGGCCGTCTTCGTCACCTTTTAATGACGTCTTCCCGAAGCCAAAGGCGATGACTCTTGCGCAGATTCAAGAGACCAAGGACGCGTTCGTGGCTTCTGCAAAGAGAGCTGTCGAGGCCGGATTCGATATCATTGAGATTCATGCCGCTCATGGTTACCTGCTTCACCAGTTCCTGAGCCCCGTCAGCAACCAGAGGACAGACGAGTACGGCGGCAGTTGGGAAAACCGCACTAGGCTTCTGCTAGAGATCATAGAGCTCACCAGAGCTGCAATTCCTGATTCTATGCCGCTCTTTGTCCGCATAAGTGCTACAGAATGGCTGGACGGTCTTGAAGAGTTCCCAGAGAGCTGGACCGTTTCTGACAGCACCAAGCTTGCTCTTCTTCTCGCTGAGCGTGGCGTTGATCTTCTCGACGTGAGCGCCGGTGGAAATCACCCTAAACAGGCCAGTGGTATCAGACCCGGAGCTGGCTACCAGGTGCCCTTGTCACAGGAGATCAAGAAGGGGGTTGGTGAGAAGATCCTCGTGACTGCGGTTGGCGGCATCAAGACAGGCACGCTCGCTGAGGAGATTCTGCAGTCAGGAATTGACGCTGTGTTTTGTGGTCGCTGGTTCCAGAAGAACCCTGGCCTGGTTCACGCCTACGCCGACGAGCTGGGTGTTAAGGTCAAGATGGCGAACCAAATCGGCTGGGGGTTCGCTGGACGAGGGAAGAAGTAGTAGGGCCGATCCATTGGAGTGAGTTGCGAGAGAGACAGGGAGGGTTGTTTCTAAAAAGAAAATACATACAAATATCGGCCGACAAGGAGCCTTTCACCGTTCTATACTTGTATTCGTTGAAGACGAGGCCACAAACACCCGCCTCACGCAAATGTACAACGTTACCATGTCTGCACGCCCTTCTGAACCCATTGTTGACTGGCGTCGCTCTGCCGAGCCCGAAAACGACAGAAGAATCCCCCAGCAACTGGGTCTGATGCCATCAACAATTCAACTACACCGCCACTCGAGGCCGAGGGGGCGATCATATGGTTTTGCAGGTCCTTTTCGAAAATACTGACACTACACGACCTGGTTGGAGTTTTGAGACATGACGACATGAGGAATGGTGATCAGCGAACCGACCTTGGAAAATGGATTGCTCACACGGCACACACTTCTACCTTTCAAGCTATAATGGAAGACACGCAGGACTCGGCTATAGCTCTGATGACTCTGGTGTTCACACTATACCAGATGATTTACTATGATTGGCAGCTATTGTTTGACGTTCAGGGGGTAGTCACAACTGTGAACTCGACCGAAGAACGCATCCCCGTGCATTGGATAGGACTACTTGTCACTCTTTGTCTAGTGGGCATACACTTGGTTCTTGTTTTCATCACGGCGGCGCTTTATGCATGTCAAACGCAGGTTTCTTTACTCGGAAATGCCTGGCAGCCTATCGCACAGGTTGTCTCGCCTCGGACAGAACAGGTTATTGCCGAGGCGGTAGGCGGTATGAGAGAAAAGGACGCAACGGTATGGGCGAAGCCGACTGGTCTGGAAGTGGGAACACTCAGAATTATTCGTTCTACTCGTAGCGAGAGGACAGAGGTTCATAGACATCCCTATGTGCGCCTTGAAAGCCAAGGGCGAGCGAAGGCTTTCTCTACCGAGGTTTTCGAAATGGGACTAATAGAAAGGAAAGAATAACTAGACCCAGAAACTAAAATATAATCTTCCTCAATTCGCCCTTCTCGTTTACATTATACCCGTATTTATCTATCAATTCGACGGCTAATGCGAAGAAGTTCAGACTGTCTATTTGCAAGCAAGTTGTCAGCATTATCGTACCCGTGTCGAATAAGTGAATTCAGATACTTACCGGCATTTCGAGTGCTCTTGATCGCCGCGCAGTTCTTCCAGCCGTAAGAGTTCGGTTCGTTAACATCAACAGCATATTCACAGAGTCTCGTATGTGTGAGCTACGTAAACATATATTAGCCCAAGTCCTTCTCCAGAAGTGAAACCTGCATTTCTTGAGACAGTTGTGATGCGTAACTCACCTCGTGAAACATCCATCCCTCTACCCGATCGAGGGTGTCGATTGGAAGCTTGGCGTCCCGTTGTTTGTCTGAGCCAAACACCTTTTTCCATATCCTGCGCAGCAAGCCGGGTCCGACTTTTTCCACATCTTCGCGTCTGATAAGATGGGTTCCCTCCGAGATTTCTTTCGCATACTTGTATCCGTGGAAGGCGATGACCTCGGGCGCTCTGGGATTCCAGATAGGCCCGCCAGAAGCACCGGTTGCGGCAACGCTGCCCATGTACCGTGTCCGGTGAGGCTGTGCCAGATCCCTTCATCTGGGGTCGGCGCCATCAAGAAGTTATGAATTTAATGTGTGACTATAAGGGCGAAGGAGAGGTTCCTGATCCATCCTGCAACGCCAAGGATAGCGGTGGCAACGACAATGTGGTTGGCATGGAATCCAATACCTGGTCGCAGTATGAAACCCTGTCGATATCTAGAAAGCTGGGTGTTCCTCTGCTAACTGGAATAGGCTGGTGGACAACTTCTGCAAGAAGAAGCCAGAGTTGGTAGGCTCATCCAGCGAGAAGTGGAAGCCGGCCGACTTGGGTGTCAACGAATATTCCGACTGGACGTTTGATTTTATCCTCGAGGCGAAAGAGAATAACGGCTGTGACGGCTACAGGTGTGATGAAGTATTTGGCAAGTTCAAGGATTGTGCGTTTCATAGCCCTTCCACGAATCAAGACCGCCACTGACATGTCGAACTAGGCACCTATAACTCTCATAGCGCGTTCCGTACAGGGGAGCTCAGTCTCGACTGCGGAAAAGCCAAGTACAGCATGAATAAACCCGGAGGCTCGGGAAAGACCAAGCTTGTCAGACAAAACGAGGATTGCTACGAGCCGAACGAATTCGGTGAACACGGTGACGTTCACGAAAAGGATCTCAGGCAGAGGGCATTTTGGGTATGCTACCTCGGGCAGAAGGGGTCGAGGATCAAGGCCGGAGACTCAAGCACCAATAAGGATCTCTTCATGGCACCTTATCAGTTCAACACATACTGGAGGAACGGCTGCGAGCTTGAGACGGGCGTGACCGAGATGGGCATGCTGGATCCGCTTGCTACGGGCAAGGCTGACGTACAGTTTTGTATGGACATCTTTATCGATAATTGGAAGAGGTGCAACAACTGGGGGACCGGCGGGAGTGTACAATACGGGTGCCTGGTTTATGAGTTTAAGGGAACAAACAAGCAGGTTTAAACAGTTGGTTGCGGCTATAAGTCTATGGAATTCAAATCACTTATTGTTGCAAGCAATTACCACTGCCAGGAATCCATCAACACCGCTCTTGAATTCCAACTTCGCGCCCTCTAGTTATTGCGGCACTGTTATTCCGATAAATACGACTTAGCAGCTGTATGAATTGGCAGTCAGGTTAACGATTTCCCTGAATAGCCAAACCCTAGCCAACCACGTCTCATGATGGATCTATGACCATTGACCACGGTTGCCGAATAGTACACCCGAATACAGCACTAATTTGACAACATCCCCGCCCCCGCAGTTATTAAAGGTTAGATCCCATGAATAGTGCAGCATCTATACTAGCCTATCCCACTGCGGAAATGTCACCGAGACAACCTCACTCACAACCACCCGCCCTCTATTCATGCCGACAACATCTGCCGGTGCTACCCCACACTCCACGGACCTCTTCACAGTTTGCAGATCGTTGCGGGGTTGGGATTAAACGATGGGAGCTACTAACTAGACTCGAGCCAAGGCCGGGGTAGTTTCCCCAGAGAGTATGTCAGTAGTTATGAAGAGTTCCACAAGGTCAGAGCTAAGTACATACTTCCAACTGCTTATAAGTGTGAACATCCGCGAACTACCCTCATATTTCTAATACGTTCTGTACCCAGTTTCTCAACCTCTTTAATAATAATTCGCAATTCCAAGTCTCCATCTTGGCCATGGCTTGGTCACAGGGCCTCGTTATCCTCCTTTCGCTAGCTTCGCCAACGGTTAGGGCCTCCCCAAGCCGTGGCTCCTCTTATGCTGGTGGCTGTGCTAGCTTAGGAGAGCGCGTACAACTCCCCAACGCCGCGGTTCATGTGTCTGAGCTTGTAAAGGCTGGCACAAACCTGACCTTCCCCCAATATGATCCGACTTGCAGAGGCACGTCTCAAGTTGTCAAATCCGACATCTGCCGTCTTTCATTCGACGTTCCCACCAGCGAGAATAGCAGTGTTCGCTTTGAAGCATGGTTGCCCTTGGACTGGAGTGGTCGGTTCTTGGGCGTCGGCAATGGAGGATTAGGAGGCTGTTTCAAGTATGATGACCTCGACTACGGCTCTTCCCATGGATTTGCGACCATCGGCACCAACAACGGCCATGATGGAGACCACGGGCAATCTTTCTACAAGCACCCGGGTACCGTTGAGGATTATTCATACCGCTCCGTCCATCTCGAGGCAGTCCTCGGTAAACAAATCGTTCAAACCTTTTATGGGACTCAACACAAGAAGTCCTACTACATCGGCTGCTCAACAGGCGGAAGGCAAGGCTTCAAGGAGGCACAAGAGTTCCCTGAAGATTTTGACGGTATCGTGGCAGGGGCACCTGCTTTCGACATGTTGAACATGTTTTACTGGGCTGGAAAGCTTGCTCTCGATGTCGGAAAGCCGGAATCTCCAAGCTATCTTACCGCTGCACAGTGGAACGCTGTCTACGATGACGTTCTCAAGCAGTGTGATGAACTTGATGGTGTCAAGGATGGCATCATCGAGGACCCCGACCTTTGCCAATACCGCCCGGAGGCGCTCATTTGCGGAAAACGGACAACCCCAACCTGTCTGACGGGTGCGCAAGCTGAGACTGTGAGGGCTATTTTTTCGCCGGTTTACGGTCCAGAAGGACAGCTTCTTTACCCTAGGCAGCAGCCAGGAGGCAACATAACCGGTCGGTTCCTGTCTACTCAGCCTTTTGGCTACCTGCTTGACTGGATGCGCTATATCGTCAAGGATGATCCCTCGTGGGATCCTTGGACCTTCAACATCAATGACTGGCCAGCTCTGTCAGGAAAGGGTGACTACGGTGTGGCTACATGGAACGGCAATCTTACCCGGGCTCGAGATCGAGGAACCAAGATTCTTCACTACCATGGACTTCAGGATCCCCTCATCAGTAGCGACAACTCGGCCCGGTACTATGACTACGTTAGCCGGACAATGGGTCTGAACTCGAAGGAAATGGACAGCTTTTACCGGTATTTCCGCATCTCTGGTATGTCACACTGTCAAGGAGGAACTGGCGCCAACATGATTGGGGGCAACACAGCTACACTCAGCTCATACGACCCGGAAAACAATGTACTGGCAGCCATTGTGAATTGGGTAGAGAAGGGCAAGGCACCGGAGTCCGTGTTGGGAACGCAGTATGCTTCGACCGGGAGCAAGGAGGCAGTTGCTCAGAGGAGGCATTGTCGATATCCTCGACGCAATGTGTATATCGGCGGTAACGCAAAGTCTGCCAAGAGCTGGCGATGTGACTAGGAATTGGCCTGGTGCTTGAACAAGCCAATCGAGATGTCCTTGTATTTGAACGACATGTTCTTTTGATACCTAGATAGACTGCCTGGCATTTGAGAACATAAGCTACATAACATCGAATCTCGACCGATATTAGAGTACGAACTCTCAGGGTTCAAATGGCATGGGTCCTGCACGTGGCCACACTTCCGGCGGCCTTTTGTAGTCAAACATGGCCAGGTTCGCGTAGGAAAGCGTGTCGTAGTGGCCAGAAATGTGCCTGACATCCGTATACATCCAACCAGTATCTGCCTTGACGCAGCCCTCGATAGAAGGATACCCAGGCCGTCCTCGTCCGCTCCGTTTGCAGGTCTTGTCCAGGATAGCGCAAACAACTGGCTTGGGCTTGCCTTCGGCACCCGCCTCAACCCAGTCCTCGTATTGGGTGACAGTATCGAGGCACTTCTGGTCGACATAAATGCAGTATTTGAACCTGGGCCTATTCTCGAAAAACGCTTCTTCAGCGCCAGGCCCATCCCTCCCTCTGTTGTTGTCGGCAGCCCATTTAGAGAAACGCTCTCGCACATGGTGCTTGGAGGCACCATCCAGATCCGTACGGTCTTCCACGACAGTCCATTCAAGATGCTTCCAGGTCATCCTGCACAGCTGCCTTCAGGAACTCGAGGTAGCTCTCCCATTGAGATTCATCGGCGTACGCGCAGCGATAGATGACGAAACCCCAATGCTTGAACTGGGTTTCTTGCATGGTTCGAATGACGGATGACAGAGGCTAGCTCTCCATATGCGAACAATTGAGCTGCGGGATGCTCTCCAAGGTGGGCGTGACTCCTGCCGGGTGCTCTCTGATGCGGGTGATGACTTCAGGAGCGTGGCTAAGGTATTGAGCCAGCCAAGCTGGGCGAGGAATAGGGCACATTTTGATCAGATATATCGTGAACTGGGACGCTTTAAAGAGGACACCTCGAGGGACAGCGAGGGGGAGAGGAGGAGGAGGAGGAGGAGGAGGCCATAAATCATTTCAATAACCTCCTCACCTCCATAGCAACATGATAATAAGGCCGAACCAAAAGCTGAGACTTGCGCATTGATGCATCATTAGGCCGATAGGATGCTTCTACCTATTATTTATATCTACCCAAAGCCAGTCAAAGGTGCATCTTAATGTACATATGCATGACCGTAGATGTAGAGGCTGATCTTCTCATTTCTCCCATGTCAGCTGCACCTCAGCACAAGGCTTCCCCAAGTCGTGCCACTGGAGCGAACTCCATCTTTCAGGATCCTCAGAAGCCTGAACGAAATGCTTCATAGCCAGAACCGCCTGCAACGCCCATTTCTCAGGGCTAACAAGACCAACGCCAGTCGCCAAGGGAGTCATCAGTATGCTCCGAATCTCGTCCTCGCCCGTGATCCTCCCCTCCCGCACACCACGGTTGTGATTATCAACGGCGCAGAGCAGACTCCAGACGCATTCATAGACAACTTCTCGATCCCAGCGGGCGTCGGCGGGCATACGCATTGTAGGGCAGAGGGCAACGCGACGTGTTCCCCAGACGTTGCGAGACCGGGCAGTGAACTCATCAGGGATCCGGACGAGGGTGCATGATCCTGGTGGCGCAAACCCGCGCCATTGCTGGTAGAGCTGTGCCTGGGCAACGCGTGTCAAGGCGTGATATTCGTCGCGCGGAGATAAGGCGCGAGAGATGGCGTCGTCGAATGCACCGTCAAGTCTCCCATAGGAGTTGGCGGGAGACACGATGGTGTCGAATTGGACGCTGGAGGGGAGCTGAGAGAGGGCGTATTCGTGGATCTCAACGGATACAGATTCAGGCAGATGACGAGATTTGCAAGCCTCTTTGAATGCGGTACTGAAACGCTCTTCCATGCAAAGGAGCTGGATATGTGGGATGGCATTCGTAGCAGTCATTCTCGGGATTCTGTGACGGAGTTTCGTTCCAGATATGATAGGTAACCAAGTAAGGTAGGTAAAAGGTCTAAGGCAGTTCATGATGCTCCCTCCCATATGCAGGTATTTGTACCTACCTAGTACACAAGTCACCTGTGCTAATGGCTGCCTACCTAGTGATAGTGCCACGTTGCCTCTCAGACGCATACGAAGGCATGATCTTCGTTCTGCGCTTCCTACCGTGGCTGTGCTTCTGGATACGAGGGCAGGAAAAGCTAAGCCTCCTCATTCTAGTCAATACACACACCTTCTCCTACCATGCGATATCGAGTTATCCTCCAGCCCTTTAGACCTCAATTAAGTGCCGACCCCCTATTCAACGCCCACTCTGCCAGCATGTCCGGCTTCTTCTCCAACTCCTCCTTGCAAGCCATCAACCACATCCAAGACATGTCGGCTTCATCAAAGTCGCGCTCCAACTTCTCAATCAACTGATGCAGATCCGGCCTACCCCAACCATCATCATCGTTCTGCTCCATCCGCCGCCATAAATTTATCCACTCCTTGACCTGCTGTCTCAGCATTGCAGCATCAGCATGGTTGAGCAGGTCAGGCTTGACATCATTCAGCCATGGAGCTGCCCTCCTTAAAACCTTGATCTCGGCCAGATATTTCCTGGGGAAGCCTAGCCGGAACCATCTTACCAGGCTTTTCCGGCTCTTTAATAGAGTGTGCGATCGAGCCACAAGTAGAGGATCGAGGAGAGGCATTATCCACCACATGAGCTCTTGAGCCAGCTCGTTGCGGCCCTTTGCCTTTGCAAAACAGGCGTTGCAGCGCGCTTCGTTCAAAAGCGACTCGTTCACCTCTCTCCCGTCCCATGTGAACCATCTGTCTCCTGGACGTGTATGGATGTCGGGCTTCCAGTGTTGGGATGCGCCGCCAATGCGAAAAGCTCGGAGTTCTTGCCAGAGATGGCATCCAGGGCAACGGGCCATGTACATGGTCCAGAGCTGTTCGCGGGCCTCTTTACGATGGACCAGATTTAACCTGAGGTTGTATGCGAGCTTCTGAATCCCCAGATGCTCGGAAAACCCTGGAAAGTACCGATCCAAGTTGTTGCCAAAAGAAATCTGTCGACTTGCCACCATCGGCAGCTGTAGAGTCCCAAGCCGCCTCTGTCCCCTCTCCATCCTGACCTGGGGCTTCAGCTGACCACGTAGATACTTGCACTCGATGCATTTGCGTAGGTAGCGCTTGTTGCCGCATTGTTCGAGCTCGATGGCGCGCGCATGGCGGTCAAGGGACTCAGGCGTCGGTGCTATCCAATCCTCGAGAGTCCTAGTTCCACCCACTGAAAACGTTTCTATTCCGCACGCCACGAGCTGACCAAGCAGATATATGTGTCGGCGCCTACTGGTGACGCATATGCGGTACCGAGTCTTGAGTGTCTGTTCAGCGCAGCGAGCCACGCCTCTCTCCAAGATCGTTTTCGGCAAGTGTTGGTATGACATGCGCTTTATAGGCTCCCATGTAGTCAACGCCTTGATTAAAGGGGATCCGGGAAGGGGCTTCCGATACCGTAGTCTCAAGAGAGAATGGTTATCGAAGTGGGTGTAGGGGAGAAGACGGACGCAATCACTGCATGCCCAACGCATCGAGCTACATCGCTCATCGGACCATTCCAGGCTCAGGTGACCCGTTCTGGATTCATATATGGGGTGGAATTCTCCGTACTCCTCCAGAATCTCGAGAGACAGGAGTCGCTCGACAAAATGCCTCTTCTCCGGGCTGATGATCCGGCGGAAGCGGGTGCTTGTTTGGCTGAGTGATATTAACCCGATGGGATCAAGCAAGCGGATGATGGAATGTTGGATTTCGATTGGTAGTGATTCCAAGGACATCTTGGTCAGTTTCACCACGATCTGGTCAGCGAGGAGGAAAGTAAGAGGTAAGATGTCAGATGCCACGTTTGCTTACATTTCTCACCACTGAGAGCGAGCCTGCTTTTGTCGGGATGTTTCCTCGTTAGTCAGCGCGCAGCAACCCCTGCTCTGTGGCTCGAACAACCTATAAGATGAGAGCAGGAGGTCGGAGAACATTCCAGAATTCGTTGCTTCTCTATACGGCTCGCCAAAGACTCATGGAGGACCTACTTGCGAGCATCTTACGCCTATTGTCAAACCATAATAACAGGCTCTAATTCAGTGCAGATGTCGCTTCAATCCACTCTATATGTGTTCATAGAGCGCTTTCGCCAACTCACCCATAGACACACATCAGGAGCACATAGATGACTGCGCTGTTGTAAGGACATATGGGAAGAAGATATCTGGTTTGACTCTAAGGCAACGTCGTGATGGCGATTAGTGCTCGCTGACTATGACTTGAGAGGGAGTACTAATACCATTGACAACGAAACGGGGAGCTTTTTTTCCCCCCGTGCAGAGTCCGGTTGGGTCAGGGCGGGATTATGGGTTCCAAATGATCTATCTATATTTCCAAGTAGCAACTAGTCTTGTTGTAAGCTCCAGAGCTGTTCAACCAACGCGTTGTTGCTGTTGGAGTTTTGGAAGTTGTCCCTAACGTGTTTTTTATCAAGATGAGATTCCAACGTCTCTCACAGAACACGTCATTTAATTGCAAGGAAACCTAGTCCAGACGGTTCGATAGACGGAAGTGAAAAATCGCCGGTCACCCAAGAAGCTTACCTCAAGAACTGAGTCGGAGAGTTCTTGGCTCTTAGCTTCCAAGGGGGAGGGGGGTGAACATCTGGTGACTTGTGAATCCAATGCTGTGTATAATTATATCTCCTTTCCTACTAGACTCGCCGCTGCGACGGAATAGAATTGAGAATCAATTACCTAAAACGCTCTTTGACATGCCTCCTTTGGCTCGCTTAAAGAAGGATGCTCCTGTGCCGAGACACACGACTGCACATAGAGCCGCCACAACAGCGCCAGTCAGAGTACGATTTGAATATCCAGGATGTCATGTTAAAATAAACGTAAGCTTGGGGCGGGCCGCCCACGTGAAAGCTTCAGACTAAAATCTCCGCTGGCATGATTTGACGCTCCTGGGGTCAGAGGCCATTCACATGCCTCCCGGGGGGCCATAGGCACACACGCCCTCACACACCCTGGCAACTGTCGATCCAAGCTCCGATCTCACAAAATTACCTAGCCCAGGTGCCTACTTCGTAACCATGCGCTTGTTTGATCGACAGGTGAGATCGGGGCCCAGGCCACCTATGAAGCCACTAATGTCAGCCGCAACTTATCGACCTTCCCCTTGGGGAAGCATCTGGGCGTGATCGTCGACAACTTGGCGATGCCGTGCGTCTAGGATGCGATGTCGACATCAGCCCCGGATGCGGGCTGTCCGTCGCCAAGACCTATCAAAGCCAACCTCCAACCCGAGTCGATGAGAAAATAGGAAGGACGAGGGCAACGCAAGGGTGCCTTGAAGGACTTTTTGAAAAACGTTACATTCCTGGTTACATCTCTGCATGGCAAAAGAGCCTTGCTATATGTAACCACCTACCAAGATTGTTCTACCGACATTCGTTGTGGCTGATCGTCTCACGTTCACGTCAACACAATATGCGATGGCGTAGTCTGAACACTGGAGGTTTAAATATTTCAATCGCTGCCATGTAACAAACTGTAGAGTCTCTATCCATCGCTTCTCAACTAACTCAACATGGCGGGCCTGAAGGAAGAGGCGCAAGCCTATAACCACGGGCTGAAGGGGGCCAGTGACGAGGAACGACACACCGACAATGAGAGCACCATTGACGCGCAGAACTTCTCATACACTGAGGATCGCAAGATCGGCATCACAGGCGCTGTCTTTCTGATCCTGAACAAGATGATTGGAACTGGAAGTAAGTAGGGACGCCATATTCCAAGACGCCACTAACAAATTCACCTCTAGTCTTTTCCACTCCCTCCAGTATCTTTGCAGCAACCGGTTCGGTCGGTATATCTCTGATGCTTTGGGTGATTGGCGGATTCCTCACATTTTGCGGTCTCAGCGTATTCCTCGAGTTCGGTCTCGCCATTCCAAGATCAGGAGGCGAGAAGAACTACCTTGAGCGTGTCTACCGACGACCTCGATACCTGGCAACTTGCGTTCTTGCTTCCCAGATGATTCTTCTAGGCTTCTCTTCCGGCAATGCCCTTGCTTTCGGCCGATATGTCCTTCTGGCTTCTGGCAAGGAGATCGCCGATGGGTGGGAAGCTCGTGGAATCGCTGTCGCATGCATCACCTTCGTTGTCATACTGCACAGTACTCTTCCAAAATGGGGCATCCGACTGTTTAATGTCCTAGGTGTCTTCAAAGTCGTAATCCTGCTGTTCATTGTCTTTGCTGGATTCGCCGCACTTGCTGGTCATCGTCGTGTCCCTAACCCTCACAACTTTGACAATGCCTTCAGGATTGAAGATGGAGATGGCTATGGAGGGGGAGGAGCATATGCCTACTCGAATGCCCTTTTGAACATCATTTACAGTTACAAGGGCTGGGAGAACGCCAACTACGTCCTCAGCGAGCTGAAGCACCCTCGAAAGACACTCTCCATTGCCGCCCCTATCGCCATTGGTGGCGTAACAATTCTCTACGTCTTGGCCAACGTTGCCTACTTTGCCGCCATCCCCAAGTCCGACCTTGCCAAGTCCGAGGTCATCGTGGCAGGTCTCTTCTTCCGCAACATCTTTGGACAAGGTGCAGCTGCCCGCAGCTTGCCCGCCTTTGTCGCCCTGAGCAACCTTGGGAATGTCTTGGCTGTTTCTTTTGCCCATGCTCGAGTTAACCAGGAGCTCGCTAAAGAGGGCATGTTGCCGTTTAGTCGTTTCTGGGCTTCGAACCGTCCCTTCACCGCACCAGCTGCTTCTGTAAGTTTTCGTTCCCTCCATCCTCCATACATCTTACTAATGGTGAGGGCAGCTCTTCCTCCACTGGATCGTTACTGTCATCATTCTACTCGCTCCTCCAGCAGGTCCGGCTTACAACTTTATCATCAATTTGTATGTCCTCACAGCTTTGTCTTTGTTGCAGGTTTCTGACAGCTTAGGTACACTTATCCTGGTGCATGGATCAACGGCTTCGTCACTGCTGGTCTCGTCTACCTTCATTACACCAAGTCGGAGAAGTGGGAATCACCTTGGCACACCTACCTCCCTATCTCGGTCATCTACCTTCTCGCCAACATCTTCCTTGCCTTGGTTCCTTTCATCCCGCCAGAGGGAGACATCAACGCCGATGGATACCCGTACTATGTGTTCCCTGTCGTCGGTGTCGGTGTTTTGATCCTCGGAGGAATCTACTGGTCTCTCTGGACAAAGTTTCTTCCTCGCATTGGAGGCTATAAGATTGTTGCCGATCGGAGCTTCGACGAGAATGGCGTGGAGACTGTCAAATATCGCAAGGTTACCGTCAAGTCGGACTAGTCGGTGTTATGCCGGGAGGGTCTATTAGCTAGATCTTCATGTTTCTTCTTCTTCTTCACAAGACTTTTAATATCTATCGTCCTTCTTTGAGGACTTAAATTGGGCTATGCTGTGGAGCAACTCTGTTCACAGCCCAGCACCTATGAATATTCTCATAACTCTGGTCTCACGTGGACTTCAGAGATCTGAACTTGGCGACACTTTCTAGAACGTTCCTATCTCTTGGACGCTATCAATGCCACAGAAAAGTCGGACTGGGAACCATATGTCGAGGCTGAAGTGCTGGTGTAAGAGACCTTTCTTCCAAGTGGAGATACTACTACCTCCCGGGAAGCCTCTTTACCTCAATGCTGGAAGGGTGTTGAAGGTAAGTGTCTTCAACCCACCCAACAATCCAAGTGCAAGACTTACCCTACACTTGCTCATTGGACTTGGTCAATTCCAATGCAACTCGCCCTCTACAGTCACAAGTTTTGCTTGCTATCAGGCGTTTCAGTTCCTCAAGTCTACTCCGCAAATTCCCAGTTCATTTAATTCGCATGAAACACTTCGTACCCACCCGTCGCTCACTGGGTAGAAGACATGGCAAGAAACGAATTCGCCACGGATGCTCCTCATCTCCTCTTTCGTTGACAATAATTACACCAAGCGCTCGACATATCATCTGCCTTTAGCCGGTCATCGCACCCTCTTCACACCCATGTTCGATCAACACAATGCACCGACCGTGTTTCATCCCTCAAGGTGTTCGTCTCCATTAACCTCCCCCCCATGTTCTCGTATAGGTACCCCACGTTAGCACGGAGCGGTAGAGGCTGGTTGAGTGTGGAGATTTTACCGGAACCGTGGGTATACCCTGTCAGCCTTATGGAGTTCTCAGAGACTACGGAGTAGGTCTGCTGAAGATAGCTGGGATATTGAAGTCTGTGAGAGTGCTTCATGGTCACTCATTTCATAGGTTGGAGGTAAATCAGTTTCACTCATCTCTTTCACATCGCACACGCTTGTTTCTTGATTGAAGATGACGCTTCGCTGGTTTCGTCAAGTTTGTTGTGAGCTACAAATACAACTGGGTTACTCGATTAATGTCTCTAAATCATCCCCATCCCCGCCCAAAAAACTCCGTAATATGTAATTCATTAGATCAAAGCTTGTCCTCCGTTGTGAAAAAGGTATCCTTCTCCTTGAGGAACTGTTTGTGGAAGGTCTCGAGAAGAACTCCCGGGAAGATCGAGCCGATGACGATCTTTAGCCTGTCCTCCTTCCCTAGCCAAACGTGCTTAATAAATTGGCCGTCACAGCCCTGGCCGGACTCGGGGAATCCATTGGCCTCAGTACAAGGCAGCTCCTTGATGTCGTTGGGATAGTCGTAGCGAATGTATGTGCCAAAACCACCCTGATCAGTCGGGATAGCGCCTCGCCGGTTCCGGAAATCGACGCACGCGGGGTATTTCCCGCCGTCATTGGCGCAGTCGTCCCAATCCTTGAAAATCTTGTACATCTGCTCGTTGTTTTGCATAATCATGAAGCCAGTGTTCAGATAAAGCTTGCCAAACTTATCCTTGTTGTAGTTCTTATCGGGATCGATAGCGAGAGAAATCGAGTTGTTGTGGGGAGAGATGCTCCAGTAGTTCATTAGCCACTCGAGCGGAAGGTCTAGGTGGTTGAAGACCGCATCGGAATCCACGAAAACGCAGACGTCGTGCTTCTTGAGAATCTTGGCGAGGACCGATGGCTTCTTCCACGAATCGCGGCGGTCGGGGTAGGTGCCAGTTTTGATGTAGTAGTACTGGTAGCCGTGGATCTTGGCTGTGCAAGGCCATCAGTATCATGACATGACGAGACGAGTGGAGGGGGAGATGGTTGGAAGTGCTGATTGACATCAAGGGCAAATCCAGGGAGGAACCTACAATAAACCCAGTGGTTGAGAGAACCACCAGACGGACCATGAACATCTTTGGCACGACTCCAGCTCATACCCTGATCCCCTTCAGACCAAATCTGTCCGGGCTTATCGAAAGGACGGCTTTCGAGATCAACGATGCACAGTCGCTTGCCGAGAGATTCGGTCCAGATCGGGTTCGGGGGAAGCTTCCGAGGCCAAGCGCCATAGTTGGCGTACTCGGGAGTGTCAGGCTTGACCGATGGCTGCACCCACTGCTGAGGGCTCAAGGCGTCGAGGTCTGCGGTGGTCGCGCTCGGTTTCGCCTCTTGCTCATCAGGCTTCTCCGTCGCGACGGCTGGGGCCTTGTCTGGCTTTTCCGTCGGGGCGATCTTGACCTCTGTCGTGGCGACCTTGGAGGGTTTGCTGGGCTTTCGTTCCGGGGCGACCGTGGGCTCTTCCACAACGGTAACGACGACAGCGGGCTCGTCTTGAACAGGGGATAGATCAGAATCGGGACTACAATTGTCAATGTTAGATGGCCTAGATGGTTTGGAGATGAGAGGGCACGCACAAGTCGTCGGTCTGGGTTACGGTGGGAGTCGCAAGATAGAAATGGGCTGCGACCATAAGGAATGTGAAGAAAGCGGCCGCGGCCAGCAGCGCCGCTCTGTTGGATCGAACGGCGGACATTATGGTGATTGTCCAAGTCCCAACTGCATCGAAGAGACAAAAAGAGTATTATTCCGAAGCAGCAAAGCAACGGGTCGTCCGGTTGGGAGAGCAAATGGTAAGGCAAGGAAAAAAAGGCTGGCCCAAGGGGGGGAAGGCAACCCCGAAGCGAATGGCGAAAGTTGGACAGGGAGTAGGTAGGTAAATCGATCAAAGGGATGGCATATTCTTTAAAAACAAAAACGGGGCAGCTTTGCAGGGGCTGAGGCGGCCCTTCTTTCACGTTAGTTGTATATTACTACGTCGTAGGGCCTTCATACTGAGTACTGTAACCGGTAACGTTGGACAAGCGGGGGCTAATCATGTCAGGTTAAGGGGAGAGGGAGGGGGTAGTTCAGCCTCACGCCAAGCTGGGATTCAGCATCTCCATGATTCACAAAGCGCCTGTGTGTGTGCCGTGTGCTCCGAGCTGTTGCTCCCTGCTTTAGCGTCATGATTGGCGGCGATAACGGTCGCCGGCTCCCCGAAAGAAATGCATCCTGCCACCCACCCCCGACAAGCGTCCCCCTGGTCGCCACGCAAGCAGCAGCTCCTCCTCCGCTCCTCTGTCCAAGGGTTGTGCTGTAATTTGCACTTCTGGGTGACTAAGCTACTAGCCCTGTAGACTATTTGTTCTCGATGGACGAGATCGATGTCACCTACGACGCCACGGTTCCTCCAAGGTCGCCGAAGACTAGTATCTACGGAGCATCATTTCATAAGACAGACACTACTGTAGGTACTACTTGTATGGCTTCCGTATGAGGCATAATGTTGGGTAAGTTTGCCCCACGGGAATAGGGGTGTATTCACAAATACAGTCTTGATTCTTTTACTCCAAGCTTGATGCTGGAAGTGACTGCAAACCTGGTCCTACAGTGATGACGGTGATGGGGGCCAAGCTACTATACCTAAACCAGCATTTAATTCTACGTACCTACTCCGTGAGGACATTACGGCAAGACGAATTCGGAGAGTCTGGGGGAACTCCCATTGAGATTTCATCCCCTATCCCTGTAACCCGTAATCTCACTTGATCCTTCATGTGGGCTGAACGTTGCAAGTGGGGGGAATTGTCCCGGACCGCAGCCACATCGAGTCTGAAACGTGTACGTAGTAGGTACATGGAAGAGAGCTAAGCCAGTTTAGGTGTTCCGCATATGTGCAAGTTGCCCCCTTTTGTCTGCAAGTACTTGGGTACTTTGGCAGGTAGCGACTTTTGATTGGCGGTTCTTGGGTGGATGGCTGGACATGGACGGGAATTTTATTTTATTTTATTTTCCCTTGATCCTTTCCCATGGAAGGTCGGTCCTCTTTCCCAAGGATCAGGCACATGTTGCGTGGAAAGTTACAAGTAGAATGAACTTGATGAGAGGATTTCGGGCTGTCTTTTTTGTTGGTGCATGCTCGATCAGGGAGTGGACGGGAGGGGCGGAGGGAGGGGGCGGGGCTTGCAAACAGCCTTTCTGCAGGAATTGAGGCATTGGCTTTCCCTTGCCGCACGCAGAACCGCCCGGGAACGTTGGTTGTTGACCTTATGTACCTAGGTACTTGCGGCGCTTAATACGTTGGAAATCCCAGGCTCCGATCGGAATTTCGTATTTGAAGCGCTTCTCGAGATAGTTGGCTTGTGTTCCTGTGCGTTGACCTTTGACCTGACAAGGCGCTCCCTCTCTCGATTGTCAAGACAATGGTGGCCGGAACTGATGCCGCCACGCATGCTGCCAAGCCATGATGGGACGATGTTGAACCAAGGATCGATGCTCAGCTGTTGGGGGCGAAGTCGATCCTTTTGCTCTGGTTGCCATTTGAAGAGAGGGACATCCTTAACTGAGGAATAACAACGTCTGGTCTTATTGAGTAGAGTAATAAAGAGATTCCGAGATGCGAACCATGAGTACGGAAGTGCATTGTTCAGTCAATTTTACTCCCTCGTCTTAATCAACCGCTTCCTATAATACTAGATCTCAGATCTTTCCGAGTCGATGCTCTCTCATTCACACACGAAAGGACCATGTCAGGTTCCAAGACTTGGGCTGTTTTACCGATCCATCAGCCAAGCGAAGACGCGTCACTTTCTGGCTTGGTCCCCCTTTCTTCTTCCGTGCCACCCGTCGTGGCGTTATGGCCACAATGAAACAATTTCGGCAATTTCCCGATTCTCTGGAACCATTAATTGAGCAGCGCCTCAGTGTCGCCTTTGGCGTTTGACACGTCTTCTGCAGTGGAGGGCCCTGTGGTGATGTAGGTGGTACGGAGTAGCCCGACCGACCCCAGACGGGCAATAAGTTTTACAATGCCATGAACCAACAACTTGGGCCCGCTGAGCCCGTTGGTAAAAAAGAAAAAGAAAAAAGTAAGGAGTAAAAATGAAAATAAAATAGAACTAGTCGCTTATTGTCTGCGAGACTAGGATCCAGTAAGAGCACGATTGAGGGATACATACTGGCTGTGCAGGACACACCCCAGCACTAGAGAACAACCAGCATCCTAAGAAGCAAGAAGGGGAGGTCCAGAAGAAGCTGGCGCAGAAATATCTCCGCAAATGGCCGCACCAGTGGTTCAATATTATCCATCAGACTCTCAGCCGGTTGCCAAATAGTCTATTCAAGGTGTGGCGTTGAGGGAGCACTATTCTGATGCGGATAGGAGTAGCCTGCAGCGGGCCCGAGACTCACTCCGATGCCAGTCTCTGAAGAAGGGGAAGAAGGCGACCTTGGGTGGTCGGAATGTCTTGAGACTGGTTTCGGCAAAAGAAAGCCAGAAGGAGTTGGTGAGATGGGGGAAGGTCCTGTTGTATTTGATACTTCAGAGACCCTTCGCCTCGCCTACTACAGCTGGGGATTCTGGAGCATCCTTGATTTAGTGCTTTGGTTGCCCCAGAACAATATTTCATCAATGTCCATCTCACCAACCATGTCACTCATTAGAAGAGGACGTGCAAGATGTGTATTTTTAAGGGACTTCAGTTTGAAGTTGCGATCCGGGGCCACAAAAAGAACGGCACCCAGCGCGCGCACACCAGGAGTCCAACGAACCCGATGACGAGGCGCACGAATACCCCAATCGCTAAGAACGACGGCGCACCATCCCGAAAGAACTACGGTCGCATTTCTAGGTACCGGGATCCAGGCTCCAGATGAATCGGTGACTTCCATTTCGAGTCCTGGGCTGCCATCTTGGAAATGATCTCCAGGTGCCCTGTATCCGCTGTGACTTCTCGAGTCTGCAGTGTTCGTGTTGTAGTCGCACAGGCGGTTGGTGATGTTGCCGCCGCGGTGTGCTTGGTGCAGGTCGACTCCAGCAAGTTGAGATATACTGGAAATGGTTAGGTGTTAGGTTAATCGGCGCTGGTGAGAGGTCAATAGTGAACTTCTGGTCGGACGAAACATTCCGCGTCGCAGCGGGATTGAAGATGGCTCGTTTGGGGTACGTGGCATTGAGGGCAGATGGGTGCGCGCGGAGGTGGTCAAAGAGACGTCGGATGGTATCAGAGGGGGCTTGAACTGCTGGTTCCAAGGAAAGGATGGGAGTACTGGGACTGAGGCGGAATGATGCCTAGTCTTCAGAAGGGGCATCCTGCGAGATGTCAGAGGGTTGTGTTGAGGCTTGAGTGCTCGAGATATTGAGAGAGGTAGCAGTGGTAGCCATCATGATTGGTGGTTTGAGATTGTTGTAAGTGAGTAAATCTCTATTGTCGTTTGGAGCTGCGTGTTGAGTTGTCGTGATTCTGGGTGATCAGGGTATGTAGTTGAGGAGCCGAGTGGTCTACCCATCTATTTATGATCAACGCGGAGATGGTCACCTACGCAACGTAAATAACCTTGAGGAGTATATGCGTATAACGACACTGGCTTGAGGCGTATCACACCGTGTTCGAAAGAGCAGAGCATCGCGGTGCGATAGACGTGGTTTGGCCGAGGACCGTCATGATCACGTCGCTCGGCATCCCTTTTCTTACTGCATGATTGGATGTTATGAACGCGATGTTGTTCATCTCAGACCGAATACTCAAAGGAATCAACTCCCTTGTGGACCTTCAAGTGTCTTGATCATCATCGCCTTGAAGTTTTGTTCAAGTGCGAAGTGTGGGAAAGAGCAAAAAAAAACAAAAACAAAAAAAAACACACACAGAAATAGTCCCAGTTGGGATTCGAACCCGCGGGCAGTTGGAGCATGGTGGTACGGGGAGGGTGGAGCAGTGGCTTGGCTCTGCCGGCTCTCGGCGGGGAAATGGCTTCCAAGGTCGAAACCATCTGCAAGCCCAGGACATTCCCTTGCATCCCTTACGTAAAAAATATCGGAATACCCAATGATGAGGATGTGTGTGGGGTATCTACCATGTTAGGCTGAGCAGCCATGACAAGGATGCAGGCCCCAATTCCAGGTATAAAGCGCCCACAGCCCCCTCCTTCGATGGACGCATGGTGCCTCCCGCTTAGCTCCCAAAAATGTCGCACTCTATTGTACTTCTTTTTCAATGATCCAGAAAACCCTCGTAGTGATATCCCATTTATCGCGCGAGCGCTCATTCAATGGGAGCGTAACGCTGGCAAATGTGAATTTTTTCGGCCCCGCCCTTGTGGTGGGGTCTATCCCTTATGTACTAGTTGTAGGTACACCCCCAACAGGTACATAGTACCCCGGACTGGTGTAGGAGATAAACACGGCCACGACTTCAACGTCTTAGGCGGCAGGCATGGCAGCGCCAGGATTTCGAACCCTGGGTCCGGATTTTTTTTTGCTTTTTTTGCCTTGTTTCTTTGCTTCCACTTTTGGCCTCAATGCACTTGATTGGCTTTGAAAATGCATTTGCAAAGCCACATAGGTATTGGAATCCATCCCTTGTGGGGGGGTGCTGGGATTGCGCAGAGTAACACTTCAGCTCGGTGGCTTCCCTGTGCTTACGTAAGCCACATGGAAAGTGGGCTGGCTGCTTGGTCCTAGCTAGGTACCACTTATCAATCTCCAGTTGGGCCTTGAGGATGCGAATTCAAGTCACCAGATCTCTTCTTCAAACTAGATACGAACCAAGCACAGTATATTCAAGCTGTGCACCATGGTTACCAGCTACGAGTCGGCGCGTCCAGATGTTGACTCTTCCAAAGCGGAGATCAGGATCCTAGAAATTCAGCCTGGGCCCTCGGACTCCCCCGTGAGCTGCCGATTTCACGTCACAACCTTGGACAATCCGGGCTTTTCTTACGAGGCATTATCATATGCTTGGGGCGATACCGAAGTTGCAGCACAGCAAAGTGTGTGTATCGAGGGTGGACAAGTCAGCGTTGCCCCAAATCTAGCCGGTGCTCTACAGAGACTGCGTCTGTCTCAGCAACCTCGATGGCTTTGGATAGATGCACTTTGTATCAACCAATCTGATGACCAGGAAAAGACGCAACAGGTCAGCATGATGCACCGCATATACAGTCAGTGTGAACAATGTGCGATATGGCTGGGGTCACTCGGAGATATTCGACCCTCAGATGCCCAGTCTGCTTTCGACACTCTCTCCTGGATCGCTGGGGCTAAGGAGGCACCGACCTGGCTGAACGATGGTTCTCAACGGCAAGCTGTCGCCGCAGCTCTCAAAACGGTGCTGAATTTGCCCTGGTGGGGTCGAATTTGGACAGTCCAAGAATCTATTCTCCCCAAATCAGCGACGATCTATTGGGGTCCTTGTGAGGTATCGTGGAAACTGTTGCACAAGGCAGCAGACAGCTTCTTCAATGGTTCCGCGCCCGGAGTCCCATCAGAGTTCTGGAGTAACGGATCCGTGGGGAATCTCCAAAGTGCCATGCGTGGGCTTGATTTCTCCCGACACGAGGTTCTCTTTGAGGTGCTCTGGCGCTGGAGATACCGGCGAGCAACAGATCCTCGGGACAAGGTGTATGGTCTCTTGGGGTTTCGACCCGATGATCGCCTTGCAACAGTCAAGACGTGTGACTACACCATTGACGTGCGGACATTGTATCAACGGGTCACCGCAGACCTTATTCGCCAAACTGGCGATCTGTTTCCTTTGATGGGCCGCGGTGGCGAGGTTTCAGACATTCCTGGTCTGGCATCGTGGGCTGTAGACTGGGAGGGAGTGCGTGATGACTCGAAACGTAGCAGGTCCGATTTCTGGGACCACCGTCGTATATGGCATGGACTTGGTTATTGCGCGGATAGGGACCTGTACGGGGTTGGCGATGGTTTGAGGATGAAGGAAGATCGGATTCTCCGTTTGAACGGGATACGGGTTGACCAGATTGTGTTGGTGGAGGACGCTTCTGACAATGATGCTAGGCCAGGATCAAACACTTTTGGATCACTCCTCCGCTCTGGAGGTCATGAATGGGGTAAACTCATTGCCAAGTTTCAGCAGCTCTACCCCGGAAAACTCCCAGAAACATGGATGAGTGCCTTTCTTGGGCTTCTCACGGGCAAACTCGTCCCAGATGAGCCAGACCACGGCGACAACATGGAGAGCTGGACACAACAGATGGTGCGGCCCCAAGTCATTTTCCTCACGGCGTCTGGGCATTTTGGAGTTGGCCCGCGGCGTATTCAGCCAGGAGACGAACTCTGGATCGTTGGTGGTAGTCGATTGCCAGTCGTTTTGTCACCTTTGGTCGGGCACGCGACCAACAAAGATGAGGACTTTACTTTTGTTGGGGAATGTTTTGTTTATGGAATTATGAAAGGAGAGGCTGGCCAAGGCCGAGAAGACCAGCAGAGTGAGATCAACCTCCATTGAGGTTTGATTGCTAATTCCCTTGCGCCGGGTTGAAGATGTTATCTCATGTCTAGGGTTCCTCCATTTACACCGTAAGATCGGGAAATTAAAATCGGCCTGAGTAGAGGCTTGTGATTGGATAACGGTAACCGCGTCGCAGATTATTGAGCCCAGGACCAGAAGTGGGGCGAGTCTCACATCAACATATCAAACTTCAAAGCTTTCACTCTGTATTATGTCCATATGGCATCACGAAAGCACATCTCATAAAGTGGGCTCAGCTTCATGAGTGCGAGAGGTGTCCACAGATTCACAAAAGATGGAGGAGAGTCAGGAAACCAAAGTTGGGACCTCCATTACCAACCCTTCCGAACTGATCCCACTGCTACTCGACGCCCAAACATGTCGAGTTTCTCAGCAGAAAATGCTCTGGATCGTCAAGAATCTCGAGTGCCTCACACGAGAAGATCCACCGAAGAAGCGAAAGCGAAGTTCGTCTGCGGACGATGAATCGAACCCAGACCAAGAACCACCATTTTGGTCCCGGCGAGAGATCAACGCATTTGAAGATAGCAACTTCGTCGCGCTCTCTTACACCTGGGAAGCGTCGGAATACGAAATTCAGAACCCAAAGGAGCAAGGGCATGTCATACAAACGAGGGACAAACGACATGCTTTTCGCTCAGGGGTTCGCAACTCTGTCCTCGAGCGAATCACAAACTACAAGCAGCGCCATCAGGTGCCACTGCTCTGGATTGATCGACACAGTATTCCGCAGAAAGTCTGCAACCAGGGAGCATGCAAACATGAAGCGTGCCACAAGAAGATGCACGCTCTCGAGGCAATGGACCGGGTTTATTCTCTGAGCGACCATCCCGTTGCCCTTCTTGGTCGCCCGATCGAAAGCGAGAGAGAGATGGCGACCCTCGCCTCGATCCTAAATGGATCACTTGTCGACAGCAAAGATGGCTCTTTCCAGCTATCCGAAACAGCGACAGCGAAACAAGCGAGAGAGGCACTACAAGTTCTCTATGACATCACACGAGATAAGTGGTGGACCAGAGCGTGGACCTTCCAGGAGAACTACCGCGCCGGAATCAAGATGACCCTTCTTATCCACCACGGTCCAGATATGGAGAAAGTGAAACGATCTTTCCGTCGAAGTCGAAGGCCGATATTTGGTCTGGTTCCTGGCGAAATTAGCATTCAGTCCATCAGATTTTCTGAGAGTGCCACCAAGTTTTGCCTGGCACTACGGCATCTCAGCGACAAGACACGCAAGGAGGAGAAGGCGATAAAACACATACTACGAACCGCTGGGAAATACACTTTGCTGCTACAAACATCAGCTTCTATGACGGGCACCATCGTCTCGGACATTCTGGCTCGAGGAGTCACGGTGCCCTGGGATCTGTTGGCGATCATCGCGAACTGCTGCCAGTATTCAATGAGGTTAAACAGCACCAAGTTACAGTCATTTGAGGAACGTGGCCTCAGTCTCACTCTGTCGATCTTGGCCCTACGGCTTCTGAATGGAGAAATACTCAAGAACGACGCAAACTCACCCCCCGCCGAGAATGCCGTCGAGCTCATCAATTCACTCTTTTTCGATGGCTTCCAAGCCCCGGAAGGCGAAAAGAGGCTGACGTATAACAAAGGATGCCGCTTCGCTCATGTTGAACTTACCGAGGCCGGTGTGACAACAATCGGACATTTGTGGAAGCTAGAGGAGACAGTCAAGGCCCCGAGATCGTCGCGAAGGATAGCCAACGAGAGTGAGAGTGATCAAACTCAAAAGCAACTATCAGACTATCACAGGAGGCGTCTGAAGCAATTCATTGAGCTCATCAAGGCAAGAAGAGACAAGAAGCACCAGACCCTGGTGAAGGATATGAATGACTTTCTCTCAAAAGAAGCCCTGATCGAGGCCGACAAGAGCTCTTTTAGCTGGAAGTATCGGAGACTCATGGCGAAACAGTTGGTGAGAGCGATGGATGAGGATCTACCATTGTCAATAGGCTGTCTTTACGACGACTCTGACCAAGACACGCCCACTCAACATCGAGGTGTCTTCATCCGGGATGGAGAAGTTGATGAGCAGATCACACATGTCTTCACATCACTCTGGTCTCGCGACCAAGACACGGACGAGTATTTTGGGACTGACCTAGACCATCACGTCTCCCTTGGAGTAAGGTGTACGATTGGAGAACTGCCGCAGTTGTACACGAGAAAGTGGACGTTGGGTCTATGTTTCTTTGAGGGGGCTGCGACTTTAGATGTGGTGTTTCCTTGGCCTGGATATTTAATGGAGAAAAGGTGGTAGGAATTTCTCGGAGAGGATCGGGGGAAGAAATGTAGATGTATTTGTACGAATATTTCGAAGGGAGCGTAATATATAACTAGTCAGCTACTGAATTGGAAACCTCTTGTCACCGGTAGGAGTTCCTCTGGATACCTTTCCTGGCTAGGTCTTCTTCAAATGCCCTGACAGCCCAACGTCGGAGCAGCAGTATAACCGCTGAATCCAATACTCCGTGATATGGTGACCATTGTTCTTGGAAATGTCGGAGGTGAACCGTCCTCCTCCTCGGGAAATTCGAAGACGAATCCGACACTGGGGCAATTTCCCGAGGCCGACTCCGAATCCCGATTCTGAGTCCGAATGAGTTCAGTTGGTCAAGATGACGAAAGATCATCCTGTAGTGACATCTAGTTGGTGTGAGATGTTTTAAACGTTACTCCGCCTATCGTCGTCATTCGGAGTTAACGGATGAAGAGAGCGGTTCCATTGGCCATCCTAGGTGACGGCGTCCGAAGTATATAAAAGGGCTGGTTTGTATCGTCTTTGACATCATTTCCCCCTAATTCTGCATTCTGCAATCGAATGCTACACACGTTGAGCCCCTATCATTCTATCTACGTTCATGATGTCGCAAAACAACGCGTCCCTGGAAACCAAGTCTCTGGCAGGTAGCCTCGCCGAGCAGCTCATTACAACTGCTGAGAGCATCCGCAACAGCAATGTGCTAGACGAAAGGATTGAAGAAGAGCGCGATCGAGTCGCTGATGCAGCGGAAGCCCTTCTCAAAGAAATCAAGCCAGCTGATCCTTTTAAGGAAATCATGACCTCCATGATCCAGTTTACTGCCATTCGTCTCTTCGTCGAATGGAAGGCATTCGACCTGATTTCTTCCGCAGGGTCTATCTCTTATTCCGATCTGGCGAGTCATCTTAATGCCGATGTCTCTCTCATTTGTCAGTTTTCGACCACAGTTTTCGACCATTCATGCTTTGAGTTGAGGTTGCTGATACTTTGCAGCCCGTCTCGCTGCCATCCTCGTGTCGACAGGAGTACTGAAACAAGTTGGCGATGATCAAGTTGTTAACACGCCTATTAGTTCGGCATTTGTTTCCACTAGTCCTGTTGATGCCTTGATCAGAATGGGGTAAAATGAAGGAGCCTGAGTAGATCGAAAGGCTTGACGAGGTTGACCACATCGGCAGATTCGACGACCACCTGCGCGCGCTACATGCCGCGCCGGCCTACCTTGAACAGTACGGCCGTAAAGAGCCGACTGGGAGATATGACACCATCTCTGCCTATGCCGCCGGCGATCCTAAGCTAACAGTCTGGGAACACATGAGCCGGAACCCGGAAAAAGTGGCGATCTTCATGACAGCCATGGCCGCGATGGCTAGTCGTATGCCAACAACTGGGTCATACGACTTTCGCTGGGTGCTTGATAAGATGAAAGAATCACCGGATAGGGTACTCGTCGTGGACGTGGGCGGTGGAAAGGACATGCTCTGCAAGCGATATGTGAAGTGACGCCTGGCCTACCCTTGAAGCGCTGTGTCGTCGAGGACCTGGAAGTTGTCATCAAAGAGGCCAAGCGACTGCCACTGGCGAATTAGCCGAGGCACAATACATCACTATGGATTTTCACGACGAGCAGCCTGTCAAGGGTGAGAGTACCTCGTGTTTCTCCAGGGGTATCTTTAAGACTGATGTTGATAGGCGCTTGCATCTACTACATCCGTTGATGCCTCCATGACTACGGAGACGACGTGTGCGTCGAGATTCTACAGCAGCTTCGTGACGCCCTGGCTGACGATAGCCGGGTCCTCATTGTCGAGCAGGTTTTGGGAAACCCGCCATTGCCATTTGCTGCGGCGAGTGATATTTACATGGCCACTATTGGAGGCAAAGAGAGAGATCTGCAGGGTTTCGAGGATATTACGTCGCGGGCTGGGTTGAAGATTGTGAAGGTTCATCCATCGCCTGGATCAGATGTCGCGGTGATTGAATGCAAGAGAGGGTAGAGCGAACTAAGACTGTTTGGATGGTATATTGATGGATGGATGATTGAACAGGGGATGGAGGGTTCAATCTCCGAGATGAGAGGGTCGGATCAATTCGGGGGGGCTGCTTATTAGATCGTCGGAAGCAGTTGGGAACTCTAGGGTCAAAAGAGGACCAAAGATCAGCGCTATACCTAGAACGACACCAACCTAGCGGGACCGATACGCGATACGAGAGCTGGGATCAAGGTCGTTATTGTCAGCTGGAGCTTTTATAAAATGAAGAACTTCATGCCAGGTTTCTCTTTCGCATCAACGGATCCCTCGCACGACTGTTGAATTTGAAAGGACTGCCCGCCTGTTTTCTTCACCCTTCACAACAATTCTATTATCTACTTCTCAAACACCCACCATGAGCCTCTCGTCCATTGCCCTGACGCCCAGGGCTCTTCTACGCCCATCAACAGTCCGAATTAGCCAGACACTGGCCTCTTCTACTTCTTCCCGGGGCTTCTCAATTACACGAAAACTCCAAGCACACCAAGACAGAAAACAACCACCCAAACCGGACTCTCAGTCACCCAATTCATCGAACCCGTCCTACCCTGCTTTCAGCCTCGACTCTCTCGGCCTCAGCAAAAGAATGAAAGTCGGCGTGCTTGTCATTATCAGCATTTTTGGGACTATCGAGACTTGGTTCTGGTGCAAGACAATTTGGACATGGTGGCAGAACAAGCAGGAATCAAGGGAGGCTTGAGTTGCGACTTCATATCGAGCGTTGCCCATTAAACTGTTTCAAATCATCTCAACTTTTTATATACTACCTATGTGGCGTAAGGCAGGGTTGTTGTTTGGTTTAGATCCAAAAGAGGGCAATTCTATCTTGGGGATAATGGCCGAAGAGGCGACTTGCATCGGGACTGCTATAAAGGGCTACTAAGAAGTCAGATATTGGCATAATACGAAGTATTAAGGCTGGGTAAATAATTATTGGCCTGTTGTCGCGTTTCAACTTGATTTACCGGAGCGCATCTCGGCACCATGCCATTCACATCGCTGCAGAGCAAGTCAGACAAAAGTACCTTTCAATGTTGCCTTAATTAGTAGAGATTCAAAAAGCCTTGGGAAAACTGCCTACCTTTTACGACATACTAAACATGGCGGCTCAGCCCAGCTTGGGCTCTGAAGGGGGTCGGCTAGGACTCTACTCTGTATCAGAGGAGGACTAGCTGATCCTGCGGCTGTGACGCTTGGGGGCACTCTAGGCAACCACAGCGAGAGCCACGTAGTGCTGCATGGGGGCTTCACTCTGACTGCATACATCTGCATCGGGTGCTACACGTACGAGCCCAACGTGACCTTCCCACAGCCTGATTGAGTAGGTTGCGGCTTTTATTGTCGCTCCAGGAGATAGAGGCCAAGAAGATTAAGTGAATATAATGCCAAGACATCTGGGGTTTAATAAGACTATTCTCTTGATATCTAGAAGCAACAGCTCATGCTGTCATTTCCTCGACGACTTAGGCGACGATTCAACGTTGTCCTTTTTTGTAAATGGGCTAGAATGGACGAGTTGTGCAATAGATGTAGCCATTCCGAACTAAGACATGGCGCTGCGAGTGTGCCTTGGACGCCTTTCCCTCATGAGAATGTGTTTAGTGTGGGGGTTCAGCTGCCTGGCGTGATAAGAAGGCGGCCTCGGTGAATGGAGAGGCAAAGTGCACATAACCAAGCCGAGGCGTTTCGACTTGCCAGCACTGAGGCGAGCTACATAGTACATTCTGTGAAAGCGACCTGCACTTTTGCCTACCGTGTTATACCAACATTGTCCCAACCCCTCTTCCCCTTCTTGTTCCTTCTCATCTTTCCTTCCTTCCTTTCTTCCTGATCTTGAGTCGATCTCTGGGGGATCTGCTCTCACCTCCCTCCCTCTCTCCCACTTGCCTCCTCCCCTAACCTGATTGGCCCAGACAGGAAAGCTCTCGTCATGAATTCACAGGGGAGCTACTACGAAGATGGCCAGGCATCTTACTGCGACCATACCCACCCGGCTTGCCAGTGCTTCGGTGAAGAGGGCCCTGTCTCTTCATATGACCCAAGTGGAAACCAATACCAGCCTCCGGATGACATGAATGGACAACCAATGAATGGGATTGCAAAGAGCAAGCTCTTGTGGCCGGCAGATAAGAGCGAGCTCAAGGTCCGATTCCTCAATGGTGATTCCTGGAGCCAGGAAACTGTCAAGTACTATGTCGAGCAACACTACAACTCTCTCCCCCTGCATCTAAAGTTCAAATTCTTGGGGAAACGCGAGCATGGTTCCTCCGATATTCGAATCCTTTTCACCCATGAGTCAAAAGCGTTGGTTGGGCGACAAGCAGAGGAGACATCCTCCTCTCAGCCAACCATGTGGCTAAATATGCGTCGAGGCCGCGGCGGGGAGACGGAGGATAGGAGAGCGAAGAGGCAGTCCGATATCTTGCACGAGTTCGGCCATGCACTCGGAATGGTGCACGAACACCAACATCCCGGCTGCCAAGCGAACTGGAATTATCGGGTTCTGCAAGCCAAGACTGGATGGGATGCCCACAGGGTCCATTCCAACTACGAGACAGAAGACCCTCGCAGGACCGTACGAAGCCATTATGACCCGGATTCCATCATGCACTACCCCATTGAAGCAGGAGAGACGGACAACCCGAATATGACCTTGTCCCTCAACACTGTGCTTTCTGACGGCGACAAGAATTTCTTGATGTCGATCTATCCGGCGGATCTACCGGATGACGGAAACACACAGCAAGCAACAAAGATGAGAAGGCAAAAGGGGAAGTCAAAGAAGAGAAGTGAGAAGAACTACAATGAATGGCAAGGGAGGAGACACAACCCTCATCCAAATCACGGGGACGCTGATAGCCGCCAACATGAGACTGTTACCAGCGGCAACTACGGCTACAATGCGCAAGCTATGATGTACTATGAAGTTGACCCCGAAGATGGCGAGAGCCACCAACCTGGCTCTTCTACCAACTATGCAGTCTACCCCAATTCCGACGGAAACAACCAGCCCGGCCCGCGCAATGGAAACTACTATGACACGGAAGACGGCGAGAGTTACCAGCCTGCCGCATATCATGACAACCAGGCAGTCTACGAGACGACTGACGGAAATTACCAGCCCAATTCACACCATGCTTACGATGACAACACCTATGAAGACGATACCTACGACGACAACCCGCCTGACGACGTCCCTGATGAGAACAATGGGTATTACCAAGCCGACGGCCAGTATTACATGGAAGCTGGTGGGAGTCATCAACATTACAGACATGACGGTAGCCGTGGCTATTGGGGTTGACAACAGTGGGGAGCAAGAGTAGTTCTTGTGGTGGGTTTTTGCATTTCTGCTTGAAGTGATTCTCTTCGAAGGTGATTCTGTTTGTTGCGATGTAGGTACTTGGGTATATTGACTAGTTGCACTATCTCACATTCATTCATATTATCGAAACACGTCACAGACCAGGTGTCTATGCAATGCCAAATGACTCAGAGACGAAACTGGAGAATAAGGGTGAGAGGAGCTAGTTTTGGCTAGACTTGTTTAAGGGGCATCTATCTTGACATGAAAACTCGAGAACTTATCAATCTTGGATACGCAAAACACTCATTCGTAGGATCGATGCCTTGATATTCAGGCAGGTTGTCATGACAAGGCACGCGGCAGATGCTATGATGTGGGAAGGTCCAACTTTCGAGGGACGCGACGTGGACCTGCCTTCCTTGACCTAATCTCAACACCCGGACCAGAAGATCGCATTAGCTTCATCACCATTGGCCATCTCAGAAGCGCAGGGTGGATCTCGACTGGGGTTGAGTGGCCCTGGGTGGATCTCAACCTCGGCACTTCAATGTTCCTGTCATCTTGACCTGGGGAAGGTAGCGGGATTGGATTTTCCGCCTTCTTTCCTGAATTTTTAGGGAGTTCCAACACAAAGCTCGGCCTCGAGGATTGCTCCCCTGGAATGCTTCCCGTCCACACTCCCCCCTCCTCTCCACAGCTGCCAGGCACTGTCGTTTGTGCTCCCAACCCTCCCAGTTACCGAAACGGGCCGACCCGTGACGGAAGGAAGCCTTCTTTCGAAACCATGGCACACAGCCGCAGCGCGGATGGCCATTCAACAGACGCCCTCCGAGTGGCAATTGTTGGGACGGGACTAGCGGGGTTAGCCACAGGATTCCTTCTGCAGAACGATGACCACAAACGTTTTTCCGTAACCTTATTCGAGCAGGTTGGTTCGTCCCACCTTTATGCGTGACGGGAACAATGGCCAACTGACTCTCTGGTGACAAGGCCAATGCTCTCTCATTCGACTCACAATCAGTCCCTATCAGAGATGAGCGAACCGGTACAGTCGAGAGAATTGATCTGCCTATGCGTGCCAGTGCCGGTGGCTACTACGACAACGTCATGCGGATGTACGACTACTTGGGCATCCCCTTCCATCCTGTCAGATACATGTTTGTCTTCGCCAGGGCTCTCTCTTCTTCACTTGAACGGTCAGGCAAGTCTCGGACAATCCCTTTGAAGAACACCGAGACTCCATCTGCAGACGCCGAGCCGGGGACCTATTTCATTCACTCGTCAAACCTGCACCAGACGCCGCCACCATGGCCCGGCTCTCGAGGCGTGTTGGCCCACGTGACGGAGATATTGTTCTTGATCCTTTGCCAGACTTGGTTCACCCTCGCCTGCTTCCTTATCCCGGCGAAAACGACTTCCAGGCATTGCCAAGCGGAAACGCTCGCGGAGTATCTCCAGCGAATACGCCTTCCGTCTCACTACGTAACGCACTATCTTCTCCCCCTGATGTGCAGTGTGTCAACATGTTCCCACGCCGAGATGCTAGGTTTCCCCGCCAGCGACGTGATTGCCTACAAGAAGCGAACCCATCGTAAGCAACACTACAATGTATGCGGAGGCGTTAACCAAGTCGAGTCCAAACTGGCTGCTGGGATACACCACGTTCGGACCAGTGCTCGTGTGGTAGAGATCGTGCCACGGTCGGGGCCAGGAGCGCTTGTGCGATGGCAATCGACAAGAGACAATGGCGATGTCTTGGAGGAGATTTTCGACCATGTGATCCTCGCTGTTTCCCCCGACGTCGTGGGTCGCATCTTTCGCCCGCTGAGAGAAAAGATGGAACGGATTCCGATACGTCTGGTTGAGAGTTCAGTTCTAATATCAACAAAGGACGAACGAGGGGCGTACACCATTGCGACAGACGCCAAACCGGCTGAGTCAGGGTGTATGCACAATTGTGCGGAGGGGCAGAAAGCGCAGACAATCACCCTGAGGACCGTCTTTTCCCAGCCCGAGCCCAGGACGGAGGCATTGCACACAATGCCGAGTGGGGTTATCGTCAAGACCCTCCCGCTAGATCTAGATGTGGACACGAAGCAGACGCTGCGCACTGCGAGGTTTACCAGAGTGCTTCGAACAAGCGAGAGCAGGGATTTGATTCAGAGCATCATGAACAAGCAGGATCGCGACCATGCCGGCATCGACGAAGCGGATGGTGCTCCCGGGTGGGTAAACGGCGAAGGAAATGTATGGCTGACGGGGGCTTGGTGTTGGGATGGGTTGGTTCTATTGGAGGGCTGCATCGTGTCTGCGATGAATGTGGCAGATGCACTTGGTGTTTCGGTGCCTTGGAGGACGTGAAGAGTTCGCATTCCTATGATATTGACAGCAGTAGTCTCCGATCTGCTACCCAGAGAGGTATGGGTGAGTACTTTGTATTTCTCTCAGATGCTCCCCAGATCTTCCCCGGGGTCGGCCCCATGAACAGTACATACAGAATAGCTTCTTTACATAAATTTTTATGACCTACACCTGCTTAGAAATACAAAGTTGTAGAGTCCTGTGATGCACTGTATTAGTATTCGTAAACTTATGTCATACAATTTTCCAAAGACCGAACAACGGAGGTTCGGACTTCGGGACTGTGGGGTTTCCTCTTGGAAAGACTGCGAGGACGAGTTAATTAAGGAGACATTTATATTCAGGCAAGTATGTAACTCCGAAATGTTGTAGCATTTTTATCACTCATCGTCGAACTTCCCCCGCCTGTGATAAACAGATCAACACAAAAATGACATCAACATCAACGAAACGACCACTCCTGCCCGGCATTTACGCCGCTAGCCTGACCTTTTTCGACCCCAAGACTGAAGACCTCGACCGAGGAACTCTACGCATGCACATCGCTCGGCTCGCCAAGTCCGGTATCGTTGGCTTCGTTGTCATGGGCTCCAACGGTGAAGCACCTCACCTATCCATCGAGAAACGTAGCGCAGTAATCCGCGAGACCCGATCCACCCTGGACAGCCTTGGGAAGCACGATGCGCCTGTCATTACTGGATGCTCTGATCAGTCAGTTCGCGGCACTGTTAATCTCTGCCGCGAAGCCGCCGCCGCAGGAAGCGATTACGCCCTGGTTCTACCGCCTTCTTACTTTCGCGGTGGCATGACTGCCGACGTCATCGAGGGCTTCTACAACGACGTTGCCGACCGGTCGCCTATTCCCATCATCTTGTACAGTTTCCCGGCTGTATCTGCCGGCATCGAGATGGATTCTGGACTCCTGACACGCGTGTCGCAGCATGCAAACGTGACGGGAACCAAGTTCACATGTGGCGACACTGGAAAATTAAGTCGGGTCTCGACTGCCATGAAAGTCTCTCTCCGGCCTTATACAACCTTCGGTGGTCTTGCAGACTTTATCTTGCCAGCCCTCGTTTCCGGCGCCACTGCAGTCATTGCTGGTGGCGCGAATCTCACCCCACGGACTTGCGTGAGGGTCTACAAGCTATGGCAGGAAGGAAAGTTGGCAGAAGCGCAAGATATGCAGGCGTTGCTCGCCAAGGGTGATTACGAGCACACGGTTAGGGGTATCCAGGGCACCAAGGCGGCCCTCAATGGATTTCTAGGGTATGGTGGGCCCCCTAGGCGGCCGTTGAAGAGTTTACGGGGAGAAGCTGTGGTCGAGATGAGGGATGGGTTGAGGCAATTGCTTGCTCTTGAAGAGCGGCTTACGACTCATCCGACTACTTCTGTTCTATGAGATGGGAGTTTTCGGTCCATTCTCTGCTCAGTTTCGTCCCCAGAGGTTGGATAGATTTATAATACCTAGGTGCTTTATCGTGTCAAATAGCCGGTGTGTATATGGAATCCACTGATGGTTGTTTATTCGACGCGTTGAGTTGGTCTAAGTGTTGGCGACCGCAGACGAGCTCCTTGGCCCTAAGGACGGAGGAAGATGTGAGGGAATGAATTAAAAGTTGGCTGATAAGTTTAATAATTCCCAAATATTCTACTCTCTTGATTCTAAACGTAAACCCCGTGTAACTGAAAAACACAAACAAACTCTCTTTGAACCTTTGCCCACCGTCTCTGTTCAATACATCAAGCCTGGCCTATTGGAATAAACCCTTGGCAACTATCTATTGACCGCCAGCTTCTGTTCTGGCCACCTCTATGCATCTGAAACTGTCGGTTTATTGATCCACGTGATGGAGCCTTCTCTGAAATGTGGCTCTGGCAAGAAATCGAGAGTGACCCCCTTTCTTATCAGCGGGGAGCAATATTGCTTCAAGAGAAATACATCACCACCAACACGAGGTAGGATGTATTGGTCCAGGATCTTCCAGATCAACGTATCCCATGCCCCGACGCGGGTTGTTCTCGCAGACGTGGCTACATCGATCCGGGCGACATCATGGCGAACGCGGTGGTATTCCACAAACACTTTTGTGATGGCCTTGGTGTCCGGGTTGGGATTGCTGACCAGAAGGGCTCGCAAGAGGTTGATCAAAACAGCGGCAGACTGCCATCCAGTATTGATGCTGAATCCGAGATTAGGCGTCATCTTGTGAGCTGAGTCGCCTAGCATAACCACACGGTCTTTGAACGACGTCTTGGCCACGCCCTCTTCAAGTGGTGCCATGTGAGTCCATGATCTTCCTTCCCATACTTGCTTGAACGTTACGCCTGGTGCCAAGTATGTGTCGGCGTTCAGAGTCACCAGTTCTTCAGCCATTTCGGTGGTGATCCATTGTTTTTGACGGGTGGACTCGGGTAGCTTCTGGTAAATGAGGAAGAAGTATCGTTTGGGCGATGAGACAATGAGCTGGGAGCTGAATTTTTCGGAGTGCGTTTCGTATACAGTCTGGCTCTCCAGGGACGAGGAAAGAGTGCTGCCGTGGCCGTATACACCGTAGAATGTGGTGGTGAAGGTTCCCTCGGTGAAGCATTGCTCGGGTTCGGTATCGGCAGCAGTGGCACCGTCGACGAACGAACGAGCTCTGCTGTAGATGCCATCAGCACCAATCAGGATAGATGCTCTGTACGAGTTTCCATCTGAGCATGTCACCTCTACCTCATCCGGTCCCGAGCTGATGGAAGTGACATGTCTGTCCAAGACCAGTTGATTAGGTACGTCCGAGAGATGTTTCATGAGTATATCGACCAGCTTTCCCCTTTCAAAGAGCATCCACTCGTGGCCGTGGCTAGATTCTGGTAAGCAATGAACGCAGGGCTTATTGATCAACTTTCACCTACAACTTGCCGACATCTTCGAGCATGTTGCTCCAAGATAAGACGGACCCATCGCGCCTGAGATTGCATCTCCTCTTGATGGGCATGTACAACTCCGTGGCATCGTCGAACAAACCCAACTGGTCTAGAATCCTAACGCTATGAGGCCAGATACAGACGGATGCTCCCCAGTTCAGATCGGCCACCTTACGCTTTTCGAGGATGATGAAATCGATTCCTGCTCGTTGCAGAGCGAGAGCAGCGAGAAGGCCGTTGGGGCCCGCGCCGATGATGAGGGCTCTGAACCTGGCCATTGTTGGTGTAAATTTGTTTATTTGAAAGAGAAGAAGAAAGAAAATTTTCGAGGATTGCGGTCTGTTTGTCTTATCTCGAGTTTCGCACAGTGACGTGGATGGTCAAGGGGTGTCAGCAGATCTCCGATCCTCCAGTCATCCCGTACCATGTCAGAAAGACAAACCCTACAAATTGGTAACTATACTTAGTGGCTGCGGTACTATGGGCGCAAGAATAGCTTTGACAAATGGCGAGCAATAGCCTCAAGCCAGTTTTGCAGGACACAGGAGTGACAATAGGACGCCCCCATCGGGATGGCGTCTATAGCTCTGGTCGCACGACGTGAACCTTCTGTTCTCGGATTCGTTACACCCTTCATATTTTGAAGTAACGAAAGTACATGCTGGCTGACACAGGTAGGAATACGAGAAGCTAACACGCCTCGCAACTGTCGCCCCGTGTCCGTCCCCGTATCCGTAGGAGATCGACGTGCTGACGCACACGCCGGCAGGTAGACATACAACTAAGTCAAATTATTTCCCGTCGGAGGAACATGCTGCATCAGACCATCCGAGGGCTTACTCCGTGCCTTGGCTCCATTAGAAACCGACACACAAGCGAGATAATAAATGCGATATCGGCAAAGGTGAATACTAATCAGAAGCGGGCTGAAGCAACCTTTCCACCCGAGAACTCCTTATTGTCTCAGTGTCACCAAGTAAAACGGCCCAAGACCGCCTTGACGGATATGTGTGGTTCCACCAACTATTTTCAGCTAGAGTTGTCTCAGTGGGAGTGATTTCGAGTTTTCGATGGCAAATCCCAGGTTATACTGACTTAGCACGAACTCCGAGGCACCGGGCCTGTGTATTCGATGTTCCGAAACCCCGAATTCTTCAAGTTGCATCAAGAGTTGCGTGCAATTCTTACACTTGAGCTTCGCCACAGCAATTATTTCTTCTCTTCTAGGCGATTGAACATGAACCATATGCATCGGGGCCATGCAGTAACTATCCCTTACATGGAACCAGTTACTAAAGTAGGAAACAGTGCGTGGGGTGAATTGAATGCATTGAATTGGATGGCTAGAATCGAGGCAGTATTATCATGTCCTTCCCTCTCCTTTGACCCAGCCAAGCCTTTAGGCAGCCCATCCCTGGAAGCTCCGTCTCTTCTTTTCCACCTTCTTCACTTTCTTGAATTCCTCTTTCACCTCATCGAGCAATCCCTCAACCGTGAGGATATCGACCGCAACTCCAGCCAGACCCTTTCCGACAAGAAGAGACTTCTTAAAAGCACGCTTGCTTCCAGCCGCAACTTCGAACTCTGGAGTATGAGGACCACCCTTGGGCTGGCTGCCATCCTCATTGGTAATTCCAAATCCAGGACTGATGGAAGGGAAGTCATAGCTGACATTTCCCTGGTCGGTGCTGGCAGTGCCCTGTCTGGTCTTTGCGACCTCCGCCGGGGGCAACTCGCCACCCAGCTCGGTGAACCAGTTGGCATATGTGTCGGCAAGGACATCATTGGTAACCATCTCAGCGTAGCCGTACGGGAGCAAGGTCAGGTTGAGCTTGGCACCGGTTCCCAAGGCGCCAGCCTCGAAACAAGCCTCAACGCGCTCCGTCAGGTTTTGCAGCTGCTCGGAGTTCACGGCACGAACCGCGAAGGATGCAGTGGCGAGGTCAGGAATAATGTTCGTGCGTGAGCCTCCCGAGGTGATAATTCCCTGGACGATATCCGTCGAACGGGTCTGCTGGCGCAGCATGGAGATGGCATCGTATGAAAGAACGAGGGCATCTTGGGCATTGACACCATCCCAGGGGGATGCGGCAGCGTGCGCCGGCTTGCCATGGAACTCGATTTCTAGCTTTTGGTTTGCCGTTGTCGTCATATATGCGGTATCGCCCTCGATACCGGGATGTGAGATGAGACTGATGTCAATCTTCTCGTCCTTAAAGGCACCCGCTTCCAGTAGCCTGATCTTGCCGGCACCTCCTATTCCTTTAATGTATCAACACTTCAGTGTAAGGGCGAGGACGATTCACATACCTTCCTCAGCGGGTGTGCCAAACAGCACGACCTTTCCGGGAAGCTTGTTCTTCCTCATAATTTCAGCCGTTGCAAGGGCTCCAGAAACGGAAGCCATTGCGATGAGGTTGTGTCCGCAGGCGTGGCCGATGTCAGGAAGAGCATCTGGGTCAGTTCAGTAAGGGTGTCCCGATCACCACACGGCGGCGCCTTCAGTGCTCAGACGTACCATACTCAGCGTTGAAGGATACAATAGGACCATCACCATTGCCCTTGAAGGAGGCTATGAATGCGGTGCTCATGTTGTAGACGGAACGCTCCACCTCCCATCCATCTTGCTTCTCCATGAAAGTTGTCAGAAGCTTGTGAGCCTTGACCTCCTTGAATCCGAGCTCAGGGTTGTCGTGGATTTCTGTATTGACGGGCCAGAGCTCGTCGCTGATGGAATCGATATACTTAGAGACGGCGTTGAGGTACGGGCTCTTCGCTCCACCCTTACTCTCGCGAGGCGCCAAAGCGAAGGCTGTGGTTGAGTGAGCCACGCCCAGGCTGAGGAGAAAGATAGACAAAAGACCCATGGTGAGATGAGAGTATCAGAAGAATCAAGTCCAGGTTCTGAACTGGGTGTGTAAACAGCTGTAAGAAGCTGATCCTGATGTATTCCGAATATCGTCGCCAATACCTGCGTGGTCTTACTTATATATCCATTCTCTCAACCATGACAACTCTCAACATCGTCGGCGTCGTTACCGATGGCAATTGCCGAGTATCAACCTCAATCGCCGGCCGAGGTCGACCCTAGGCTAGTTCGGAAACGAAACATCGCAGCGGTGACAACCATAGGGTGATTTTAATCACATATGAGGGGTGTTCGCGTCTAATCTGCCGATCACCCACAACGGGAGCTCCGCTTCATGACTCCAGGATGCGGGGGAGCCACGATCTTTTACGCTAGACCCCGGACCAAGACTGACATGGGGAAACAATAATACCGTCTCTCTTGTCTTCCGATGCTGCTCACAAAGTACGGGGTGCAGTATTGACTGCCGTGGTCTCCCCTCGCGCCTACATGGTCATCGGACCTCGCTATCTCAGTGGTGAGGTTTCCTCAACTTCTCCTCACTATAGGTCCACTCACTGATAGCCAATGACACCTGCCTAAATGGGGAAACGTTAGGAGGTGGCTGGTTCGGGTTTGTTTTTACTGTTAACTCCAGTAAGCTTAATAGCGGTTGTTGTATTTCCGCGGCGGAAGTTTGCAAGCTAATTCCTATGTCTTCCAACACTAGTTACCGACGGGGGTTGCGGAGTCACCAAACAACGCTCGTTTAGGCAGCAAAAATCATACATTTGATAGGATAGTTATCACAAAATTGGGGCATTATCTACTTTTGGTGAAGCAGCACTGGGTTAAGTGAGAGAAACATTGTTTTGGGTCATCTATGTTCGCATATATTTCAACTATGGAACCATTGCCGTGCCAAGCTCAACTACCATCATAGAGGATACTTGGCGAGTGGGAATTTCAGCATAGAAGTGAACGCGGAGTGACTCTTCGACGAAGCTTCCCTCTTGACTATATTAAAACTATTCACGGATCGTCTCGATCCCTAACAAAATCCAAGCGCTTTGTACAATCTGTCCATTACCGTCTATTATTCGCAGTGTCGTGCATCATGTATCCATCATTCGTTCAGAGAAGCAGGGCAGCAATACCGGCCGCAACAGCAACCATGTCAAGTCCGCCAATCAGATGGTTGGCACCAGCAGTGACCTGGGCAGGCTCACTGGGGACAGTCTCCTCGGTGACGGGGTAAGGCTCAACAGGCTTGGTGGGCTTCTCCACGACGGGCTCAGTCTCGGCGGGCTTGGTGGGCTTGGGCTCAGTAGGCTTAGGCTCGGTAGGCTTAGGCTCAGTAGGCTTAGGTTGAGTTGGCTTGGGCTCAGTGGGCTTAGGCTCGGTAGGCTTGGGCTCAGTGGGCTTGGGTTGAGTTGGCTTCGGCTGAGTAGGCTTGGGCTGAGTAGGAACAACAATTGTGGTGGTGTTCCACTTGGGGATGCAAGTAGTTCCAGTAGCATAGACAGTGGTGCTGGTCTTTCCAATGGAGCAGTCGGGAACATTGGGCGGGCACTTGGTAATAGTATAGTGCTGGGTAGTGTACAAGGTCGAGGTCAGGTTGCCAGGGAAGGGAGGCTTGACTCCAGTGGGGGCAGGAGGGGGGTTCTGCTTGGTGGAGGTGACGGGGCACAGAGTAGTAGAGATGGCCACGGTCTCAGTCGTCACCTTGGGTCCCTCTGGGCAGTTAGGAACGTTCGGGGGGCACGAAGTGATGGTTCGCACGTAGGTGGTGTAGATGGTCGAAGTGCTCCACTTCGTGGTCTTAGGAGGGACATAAGTAGAGTTGGGGAAATGAGTGGTCTTGGGGATGTAGGTGGTCTTGGGAGTGTAGGTGACCTTGGGGGGCTTGGGGATGTGGGTGGTCGAGGTGACGGGGCAGACCGTGGTAGAGACAGCAATAGTCTTGGTCGTGACATGAGGCTTGTTGGGGCAATCGGGAACCTCGGGGGGGCAAGAGGTGACAGTCTGGACCTCAGTGGTATAGATGGTCGAAGTCGTCCACTTGGTGGTGTCGGGGACAGGGATCGTCTTGGTCTTGGACACAGGAGTGGTCTCAGACTTGGAGGTTGTTGAAGTTACAGGGCAGACTGTAGTAGACACAGCAATGGTCTTGGTCGTGACGTGAGGCTTGTTGGGGCAGTCAGGAACCTCAGGAGGGCAAGAGGTAACAGTCTGGACTTCAGTAGTGTAGATGGTTGAGGTGGTCCACTCGGTGGTCTCCGGGACGGAGGAAGTCTTGGTCGAGGACGACTTGGCAGTGACAGAAGGAGTCGTCTTCGTCTTGGACACGGGAGTGGTCTCAGACTTGGAGGTTGTCGAAGTTACAGGGCAGACCGTGGTGGAGATGGCAATAGTCTTGGTGGTGACGTGAGGCGTGTTAGGGCAGTCAGGAACCTCAGGGGGGCAAGAGGTGACAGTCTGGACTTCGGTGGTGTAGATGGTTGAAGTAGTCCACTCGGTGGTAGTATCCTCGTGGGACTTGGTTGTGGAAAGCTCAACGGTGGGAAGGGGCGTCTCGATGGTGGTCTTGTCATCCGGCTTGGACGTGGGAACCTTGACGCTGGAGTGACCAGTTTCGGAGGACACAGGGCAAACTGTGGTGGAAATCGGAATGGTCTCGGTGATAATCTTGATGGACTTCTCGGGGCAATCGGTAACCTCAGGCTCGCAGGCAGTCACGGTGCGAAGCTGGGTGGTGTAGATGGTCGAGGTCGTCATCTTCTGCTCCTCCTCCTTGGTGACGGCGGTGGAGTTGGATTCGAGGAAGCCTCGAGGCATGTTCATGGCATTCGCCATGCTAATGGCGGCAGCGCCGAGGACGAAGAGGCCCTTCATTGCGTTTTTTTGGTTTTTGTTGTTTAAGCGAGTGTGGTTGGTTTAGCGAGAGACTGGTAGAGAACTTCTTCTACTTTTTTTTTTGCTGGATCGAGGGCCTCGGTTCTTATAGCCATCGGGATGAATTCAACCCCCTCTCGTGGCAGTTGTCCAGACATCACGCAGAGTCGACCAGGTTCAACTTCGCTGACCACCCGTCTCGGCCCAGATTCTAGCTTGAATACGGGCTTCTCCATAGAAAACCCAGCAACTTGACGTCATGCAGAGAAAGGTGTAGATAGGGGCGGTTGGTTGTGCTAGGGTTGTGGTGGGGCCGTAATGCTCTGAGTCCACAACTTGTCAGTCAAGAGGAGGGAGTCATTATGTCGTTGTCGTCTAGGTACTCATTCCATTCTATCCCAAATGGCCAACGGTATGCACGTGCGCACAATTTATCTTGATAGGGTCTCTTTTTTCTCCGTAGCCCCCGGGGTAGTTTGTAGAATGAGCCTCGTTGCATGTGCCGCGCACCCCCTGTCCCCCAAATCATCAATGACAACTCTCTAATCTGATAGAGTAGTTTTCTATCTTGTCAACCACAAATTCATGTTTACATGCTTCTCACCGCCATAATTCAAAAGACCTTTTCACATCAAACAAAAGTTCGTCTTGTCACAAGTTGCATGCACTCACTGCACCCAACAGCACTCAAAGAAACAACGTTACAACCCCTCAGGTTTCCTTCGATCGGACTCTCCGGCGTGGGGCGCCTCCTGTGGGCCATTCTATAAATACCTGCTTTGGGCACACGGACTCGCTCCCTTGGCTACGGATACGAAGTCTTGTGTTGATCGCCGTGGATACGGGCTCTGTCTCCCCACCTCTGCATAAAATCTCTCACTTTTTTTCTTGTGCTGTTGGTCACAGAACCATGCTACACGACGAGTACAGGTTCGATGCACCGACGAGCTTCGATCAGGTCATGTTGGTCGCCGAATACCCGCAACCAGCCTATTCTTTTCTCCAGCACTGCCGTGGGTGGGCACGTAAACGGGCTAACCAGGCGACCGAGCAAGTACCCATGGTAGAGTAGACGACAAAGTCAACGAATCGCTGCGGCCTGATTGCAAGGCGTCAGCTCACCCCGGCTCGTCCGCTCGTATCGGTCGCCTGTCTGACATTCGCCTTCTGGAAAATGGTTCTATACGAGAGGTCGAGATTCTTCCAACAGAAACCTCAAGGGAAACGACGAGCGAGATGCACAGTCTTTGGACTTCTCTGTTTGGATACGACAGGGGTTCTTCAACTCGAGTGACAAGCTGGTTGCTGGATTACCTAAGTAGAGAGCGTGCAGTTCGATATGCACAATCATATTCTATATCGGGACTGAAACAGCCTTCAACTTGGTCATACACGAGTTGTCCTTCTTGAATGCACGTCTGGATCCAATCGAATATATCCGAGATGGAACGTCCTACGCACTATGCAACAGTTGCATTGCCGTAGTAGCATGTGAGAACCCGTGGAGTAATGGATGCGGTGCTTTGGTAATTCTCCGTAGCTCTTGGCTCGTTTATTTAAATCGTCTGCGTCACCTCTTGAATTGTGGTCTATGATACCCATGAGTGGGGAGCCACCTCAGTCGTCACTCAATAACAATATTTAGCCGAAATTGCAAGCACAACTAGAATTAGTATGGATAATACTAACTCTTAATGCGAGTTGTCTAAGTTGTTGGTTTTCAAACCGAGAAGTTGCTCATCATCCAACAGTGAACACAGCTTCCATGATGTTGTTTTTCGATCTCGTGGCCTACCCTATATCTATTTTTGGAATTTTCTCGGAATTACGGATAGTTCCGGAGCCTCTCAGGGTTTTCTGGGTGGCTGGGTCATCCATCTTCCAGATCCCATCGTACCATTCACATCAGATTCTTGGCGTGGGCATGGCTGCCTAGAACGACCTCACAGCTATTGTCCTTCAGAGTGCAAAATCCCGTCGGTTTGTCACGTTCATTGGAATTTGAATTCGCCTTCAGCATATGTCACAAATCCCAACTCGGTTGTTCATGTGCGTGCTAGGTCTAAATCTGTTGAAACGGAAATACTGGAGCATATTTAAAAGACAAAGACTCTTTTGACTGGCAGCCCCTAAGTGGCTACTGAACCCAGCCGAAGACCCTACGCCATTAGGTTGCGAGGCAAACAGAAAGGAGTATTTTTTCCGATCCACCACCTAAATGAGAGAGAGACCATAAACCCTCCCATTGCAATAGGGCATGTATTGCATCAAACGAAAAGCTAACAAAGCTACTATACGTGGCGATGGTTATTACGTCGAGACAGTCTGGACTTGTCAACGTTGTCTGGGCTTCTGGTTTGATTGGCACCGCTGAGGCGATGATGTCCGCCGAAGGATCGCAGACCTCCGGGTACTTTCTAAAAAAGACCGGGTCGATCTTGTAATAAGATGCTCCGCAGTCCATCTTCAAATACTTGAAAAACCAGAAGAGCGTACTGAGGGGATGGGAAAAGCGTCTTGATGTCGGGCGCCGGGAGTGTCGGGCGAGAATCTGCTTCCTCGCCGATGTCCTGCTGTCCAAGGGCGATAGTGGCGATCAGATATGTAACTCGGATGTAAACCTTCATCGATGATCCCCCAACTATTCTGTAGCTCCCGAAGGTACTCGGCCCGCCTACGACGGAAAGTGCGCCGAGAGAGACGGTTCCGGATTTTCCTTCACACTTGTTAGATGGAAGGGCCAGAGAGCGAACAACCCTGACGAACATCTTTTCATTCTTATCGATTTCAGGCAATGCAGATCTGCTTTGCTCCTGTGGTGCCATCATGGAACAAAGGTGACTGAGAGGATGATAAGAAAGTCATCAGCACAAGCTTGTACAGGTTCATGGAAATGAATACATCCAATTTCATAATGGCATTTTGGTTCATTATGAAGCTAAAACATGGTATAATTGCCCTAGCTGCTAGATCTTGGGAGAGCTAGAGTAACTTTATTAATAAGAAACAACCTAAGAGTTGCCTTATGGCCGGCCCCTAATGCGTCTCTCTTTTTAGTCTAGTTAAAGTATTAATTTGTCTATTATGCTAAAATGTATCTCGTAAGCTCTCGTTGTATAGTACATACTAACAAAAAGTACACGCAGTTCCCCTAACACCGTTATCTCACCAACGACCAGAATCGAGCATGGCGTTCCAGGCCGTCAACGGATTCGAGTTTTCGCGCCAAAACCAGATAGGGTTCACAAACCTATAGTGGCCCGTCTTCTCCGGAGCCATCTTTTCCAGCATCTTCAGCATCCCCCGTGTTTTCTTTAAGCCCGGGACTGCGCTTTTTTCCTTGGGAATGGGTGGAAGAGAGTACAGTACCTCGGCGTAGGCAATCGTGGACGCCACGATGCCGGCAGCTACCGCAGTGGCGATGGATGATCCGGGCTGGCAAATGGAAGCACCAAAACGCTCAGTTATTTCTCTGTTGATGTTCTCAGGTAGATCATCTCCGAATGTGCCAAGAACGAAACGGGTGTATCGATCAATTATCGGCGGATTACTAGCACTAAAGGTGCCATGACAGTTTGTTGCACGGATGGAGATGACGGAACTGTGTCGAGCAGGGAACGATTCGGCTTGGTAGGCCGCATCGTTGCCTGCGCTGGCTAGGAAGACGACGTTTCTCTCTCGCTCCACATCTTCGATGGCTTTAGCGATATCTTCGTCGTCGCCGAGAAAGCCAAAGGACATGGAGATGACATCCGCCTCCATTTCAAGTCCAGCCCAGTGGATTGCCTTGTATTTCGAAGTTAGTGAGTGCAAAGCGGAGAGAGTTTGTAGAGAGTAACCGTACCTCTACAATAGGCTTGCTACTCAAAGAGAGTCCCTTGTTGTCCTTTGCAACCCGTGCAATATATATGTTGGCTAATGGTGCCGATTCCATTGCAAGCCGAGCCATCAAACTCCCGTGTCCATAATCGTCCCGTGTTGTACCTTCAGGGTCAGACACTTGTCCATCCCCTACAAAGTCTCTCCATCCACCAATGCATTTGGCTCTGTCCGCCTGACTAAAAAATGGCAGCTTGGCGTCGTAGCCTGTGTCTAAAATGGCAATCCTGATAGGTGCAAAGGTCTGCTTAGGTCTCTGCCGTCGTAACCTCATGATATGCCCACTGATGTGCTTCAAGTTGTCCAGCCACTCACGGGCAACGATATTCTTGCCGGCGTGGAACGAGTCCACGGGGGGGCAAGGCTGCTGCTGAGATGCCTCGACCTCTCTGCACCTGTATAAATATGATATACACTTGGGATCATTCTTGAAGGCAATGTTGACAAGCCTGGCCAAAGGCTCGACAGCATTGGCGTAGATTCGTCGTTTTCGCTCGTTCACTTGAAACTCTGTGCCACCTTCAGTGCCCCTAGCCTTCTTATGTTTGGATACAGGATTAATGGCAAAGAGTTGCTGATCCAAACAGTTTGCGACAACTCTGGTGAGGGTGTTTCTTAGCTCTGAGCTAGCCCAATGGCATTTTTCCAGTTCAGTAAGCAGCTGTTTTGCAGCTCCGTGATCTCGATTCAGTCGAGAGGCGGGCGGTAGATGATCTATCGACTTGAATGGCCGTCTCAGGCCGATCTCCAGCAAGACGATAGCGAGGGCCAAGATGTGAGGAAACGGATGCGTGACCATCGGGTCGTCCAAAATCTCAGCTACACCATTCTGGCTATTGAAGTCGAGAGATATGTAGGCTCTCAAAGCGAGCTGGTCCTTTGGGTGCTGCTGCTCATCGGTTTCCTGCATGAACCAGATATTGTGGCTTGTCCACCGCTCCCGCATCAGATCGGATCCGTAAAATTGCCAGAATGAATGTGAGATGGCATGGGCAAGTATGATCTGATCCTTGTTTCCCAGGTTGTAGTTCTCCACAGCCGCATGGAGTGTCAAGCCCTGACCGGGACAGAGGAAGCGCTCAAGTATTTCCGGACGGTGAAGCGATACAAGTCCAAGGCCTTGAATGAATCGAACTCTCAACTTGGCAAAGGAAGGGTCTCTCAGGATTTGGCAGAAGTAATCTGGGCTAACTTGGTCGAAGCTTGAGTCTTGTTCGTCCTCGTCTTCATCTTGTTCGTCCTCGTCTTCGTCTTGTTCGTCCTCGTCTTCATCTTGATCGCTGCTCGCGTCTTCGCCGAGGTTGAATCTGACAAGACGCGTTGTTTGCCTAGAATATCAAGTTAGATGTGTCAACTTGGAGCTAGAGACGCAACTTCTCACGTTGGTACTCCGACCCGAAGGTCTTGCCAGTAGTCCATATCGGTTGTCGAAATCACTACCTCAAACTGTGCGTGTTTGCTCTGAATCTGCGGGTTTCCGCCCAGATAGAGCCTCGTAGGGTGTGCAAGCGGGTGGTGGTCAGTCCCCTCACACAAGTAAGAATGTTTATGAAGGATTTGAAAGAGGTTCTCGTTCACGTGTTGTGGGTAGTCATTGGGTTCCGGCATCCGTGTCCCTCCCATCATCTGATCAGCAGCAGTCTTATTATTCGGCCCCTCCTCGCTAAACCTGGCATAGAATTTGCCACACTGGTCGCTCGTCTGGCTGGCATGAGCCGGATCCATCCTGAAGTAGAGAAGGACGGATTTGTTCAACTTGGATTTGTTCTCAGGCCTCAGGAGCCTGAGGATGCTGGAGTAATACTCCCTTGCTGTAGTCTCCCTTCCGGTGGGATCAGGGAACTGTTTAATTGCCCATATTAGTATCAGAACCATAGGAATCAAGAGCGAAGTCAGGGTGAAGAGCAACGCGCGCCAGAAACATGGATCGCTTCTTGTAGATCACTACTTGACCCTAGTGGTTTGCGGGAGAAGCATACCTTGCAGATCATCAGCAGAGTGTGCAAGAGGCTCATCGCGGCACCCTCGGTTTCTTGATCCGTCTCATAGCCTTGGAACGACTCTTGGGCAATCTGGCCGAGCCTCGTAGCCACCTTCCCCGCAACGCGCTCTTTGTGCTGAATACCGCATTGCAAGATTACGGGAAAGACTTCGTTGGCGACTTTGGCCAGTAGCTCGCAAGCTCCATGGCTATCATCCACTGGGGCCATCCTGCCAAACCATCATTTACCTTGAGCGTAGAAGGGTCGATTGAAGGTTGCAGAATTCACTCAGCTCAGCGTCAAGTAACAGCTTCCATTGGGTGTTGACACAGCCTTGTCGTTGACCTGTGGTCACGTGGGTTGGGGGAGACAAGGGTCAGCGCCTCCGCCTTCGCAACCTCAGCCAAATACTCCAAGACTACGCACACAAGAGCCATCAGCCTCTTTGCAGGCTTTCCGAGAAGTCATGGATCTCTTAGATCTCACTGCTGCTGAACTTTCACAGAAATGTCTAACCTCATTTGATCGATGCCTCGCCCACCGGTCTCGAGGTGAGGATGTCAGGAAGGACCAACAACCCTCAAAAGAGCAGGCCGCAGCACTATCACTCGATGAACCCCTCGAATACAAACTAGCAGACTTCAACCTTTGGATCGATGGCATTGGGGCGTTGGCTTCCTCAAGAGCCTCCCTCGACTGGAGACTCAGTGAGCGGCCCATCGACTTGTGCCTGGTCAAAGGAAACCTGGTAATGTTGTACCAATCCTTGCAGGACTATGCAGACTTTGAAGAAAAGCACGAATCCTCCGATGAAACCCTCCTCAATATCGAATCGGCTCTCGAGAGCCTTGCTTCACTTGCCCTGGCTGTCCGACGGACTGGAAAGCGGTCACGTCTTTACAAAGCGGATCGCCTCTTCAACGAGGCAGAGCACTCCGAGCTGAAGCAACACCTCGAGTACATGGTTGTTCTACGGCCTGGAAATGGAAGATACAGTAGCCACAAGTTCAAGCAGAAGCTTGAGGCATTAACACCCGTCCAACAACGCTTAGTGGTAGCCAACCTACGGCGCAGGAATCGTTTCCTGCAGGCTCGACGGCATTCAACTAGCCTCAAAAGGCGCAAACCCGAATTGTTGTCTATTTCAGAAGACACCGCAAAGAAAGAATATGAACGACTGGAAATTTCCAACCCTGCCCACCCTGTTGTCGAACCTCTCCACAAGCTCCCTAAGAACACCGACGCCCCCCCGATATCAGGGACGTCGGCTTCAGTCCCCGTGAGCAAACTCAGATACGCCGATCCGGCACTCAAGAAGCCAGAGGCCTCGACATCCAGAACCGAGGTTACGCGCATCACGGCAACTGCTCACTACCCCCGACCCCAGCTCCCGGATGGAAACCAGCAGATGTTCCAATGCCCCTGCTGTTATCAAACATTGCCAGTTCAAGACATTGAAACGAATGTCAGATGGAGGCGAGTCCTCTTGTCGTATATAACCCCCGAGATGTTTCTAACACTAGTTACCAGGAAGCACTTGAGCGAGGACATCTGTCCATATACCTGCTTCGTTGAGGACTGTCCCACGCCAGACATCTACTACAGCACCAGAACAGCTCTGGAACAGCACATTAGACAGGACCACTCACCTACCTGGCAATGCCCCGTGTGCGTGGATGGGCCACAGCTCGCCACCATGACAGACTTGATAGAGCATCTTATGCTCTTGCACCAGGACGCCGCAGAAGAAGACATCGCAACACTCATATCGCTCTCCATGCAGAGAAAGACGGGGATAGATGCTTGTCCGCTCTGCGATGCGTCAGGGATCGTTGACTCCCCGGAGCTGATCGACCATGTCTTGGAGCACGTTCACGATTTCTCTCTCCGTTCACTTCCGTGGCCAAGACCAAGCCATGTCAACCTCGGAGGCGAGGTAGGGACTTTTGATTTTGGGCACAGCAAGTGTCCCTCAGTTATCGAGTGGTTGGGAGGGCTATCGGAAGAGAACAGCGGCATGCGTCTTCAGTTATCGCAGTTCGATCACAATCGAGTCATTACAGAGGAGTGCCAAATGCCTCCCCTCCAGGATGACGATCTCCCTGCCGAGATTTGCTTTGCTGATGAGCACGGAGATGAATCGGCAGCTGCCGAGACAGATATTTCACCCCGAACCCAAGAAACAAACATGACCAACAATGACGAAAATATAAGCCAGGATATAGTCCTCGACCAAGGCGCCCATACCGAGGCCGTGAATGAATACGGTCAGACGCCGCTAATACAGGCCGCTGAAGAGGGACATGAGGCTATCGTGCGGCTGCTCCTCGACCGAGGCGCCTATATTAAGGCCGTGGATGAAGATAAAAAGACGCCGCTATTATGGGCCGCCGAGAATGGGCATGAGGCCATTGTGCGGCTGCTACTTGACCAGGGCGCCCAAACCGAGGCAGCGGATAAAAGGGGCCAGACGCCGCTATTATGGGCCGCCGAGAATGGGCATAAGGCCATCGTGCGGCTGCTACTTGACCGGGGCGCCCAAACCGAGGCAGCGGATAAAATGGGCCAGACGCCGCTATCATGGGCCGCCGAGAATGGGCATGAGGCCATCGTGCGGCTGCTACTTGACCGGGGCGCCCAAACCGGGGCAGCGGATAAAATGGGCCAGACGCCGCTATCATGGGCCGCCGAGAATGGGCATGAGGCCATCGTGCGGCTCCTACTTGACCGGGGCGCCTATATCGAGATGGTAGATAATATGGGCCGGACACCATTATTATTGGCCGCCGAGAATGGGCATAAGGCCATTATGCGGCTGCTACTTGACCAGGGCGCCTATACCGAGATGGTGGACAATATGGGCCGGACACCACTATCATTGGCCGCCGAGAATGGGCATATGGCCATCGTGCGGCTGCTACTTGACCGGCGCGCCTATACCGAGACGGTGGACAACGAGGGCCGGACACCGCTATCGTGGGCCGCCGAGAATGGGCATATGGCCGTCGTGCGGCTCCTACTTGACCGGGGTGCCTCTACCAAGACGGTGGACAAGGGGGGTATCTTAGCCGCCGGACCTTCGTTTTTAAACAACCGATCGGTGTGAGCGTCGCGCTTGTCCCCTAGAACTTTCCCGTTGCGATGATTATTCGCAAGGTTGCCGCAGCTTTGGCTGCTGGTTGCAGTATGATCGTCAAGCCTTCGCCAGAAACTCCCTTTTCCGTCATGGCTCTGGCAGACCTGGCACTTCGGGCCGGGCTTCCAAAGGGTGTCCTGAACGTCATCTCAACCGATATCATCAACACCCCCTCGGCCAGCGAGGGGCTATGCAGGCACCCAGTAGTACGGAAATTCACATTCACTGGCAGTACAGCCGTCGGCAGCATTGTTGCCAGACACTGTAGCGAGGGGCTAAAAAGGTCATTATGGAACTCAGTGGGAACTGCCCCTTTATTGTCTTCGACGATGGCGATCTAGAGCAGGCCCTTGCTGCTCTTATGATCCTCGAATGGAGAGCCGCTGTTCAGGCTTGCACTCACCCTAATCAAGTGTACGTTCAGCGCGGAATTTACGACAAGTTCTCCCAGATGGTGGTAGAAGCAGCCCAAAAGTTCCAAGTCGAAAATGGGGCCGAAGCTGGGACAACCATAGGCCCTTTGACCACCAGCCGTGGCATAGAAAAGCTGCAAAAACATGTTGCAGATGCTGTGGGCAGGGCAGAAAGCTGCTTGGCGGCGGGAAACAGCCTAGTGGCCTTGGTGGCTACTTCTTTGAACCTACCATCATCTCAGACATGACCTTGGACATGCTTCTCACGAGCGAGGAGATTTTGGGGCTACTGCTGGGTTTATATCCGTTTGAAACTGAAGCTGAGGTTGTCAAAAAGGCGAATGAAACGTCCATGGGCCTGGCATCTTATTTCTTCACCAAGGACGCCGGACGCACCTGGAGACTACTAGAGTGTCTTGAGGCGGGCATGATAGGCATGAACACAGGTAACTAGCCCAGCCACTGCATATTTTTAACATGGAAGAAACTGACTTGGCGAGCTAGGAAACCCTTTGTGCCCTGGATCTCCTTTTGGCGGGATCAAGATGTCTGGCTAGAAAGGATGTGGCGATTGAAGAATACTTGACCCAGAAGACGGGAAAATTGACTGTGGAGGACTAATGGGTTCTTTTCTCGTTTTCTTACGCTGATATTCCTGAGAGGGTGTTAGAAGAAAGCTGAAAAACATGAAATACAAGTTCTCCTATGTCTTGAGGTACGAGAATCAGTTCAAAACTATATGGCAAGTATGTTCCCGAAACTAGCGACGATATACTAAACATTGGATTATCATTAGCTAATTCAGATACCGGAAACCTCCAAGTCGCTGGAGCGCCAAACGGTCTACTAGAAAGGAAAGAAAATCACTTGTTCATCGGATGTCATTGGCTGCTTGCGGGGAAGAGATGCGCTCTTCCTCTTTCAAATAGCATCCATGAGCGGGCTTACGCCTCGAGCAGTTCCCAAACGATCCTCAAAAAAGAACCTCAGTCTCTCGATCAGGGCACGGTCTGACATGAATCTGGCAAACTCGGCTGGGTTCGTCGCCGTTTGGTTCCAGAGGTCGGGCAACCCAAGAGGAGTACGTACGTCGGGACGAACAGGCCACTTCCCGGACGTCTCCTGGTATTCGGTACTCAGAAGAAAGTTATGAAGGAGTTTAGCACCCTCGGGATGAGGGGCGTCCTTTAAGATTGCTGCGGTCTGGGGCCATGAGGCAAAGCTCCCTTTGATCGGCTGGGTGAATTTGATAGGGTAATCGTTGATGAAGCTACCAGAGGCGGCAAAATAGGCAGCATATTTGCTCTTCTTGTTCGCGATGAGGGTTCTAGGGGTTTGCGCTCCGCGGACCCATCGAGGCTTTTGTTCAAGGAGACGATCAAACCATGCGATGCCGTGTTGCTGCATACTGAAGATGGAGAGTTAGTGCGGTCAATAGGATAGTGACATGTAGGGAGAAAGACGTACATTAGATAATATGCCCATAGAACTACATCGTCGTCGTTTGGATACGTCAAGACGAGCTTGCCAAAGAACTCCGGTCGCAGCCAGTCATCCCACTCGACAGGGCCATTCGCGCGGGGGAGCTTTTTGGTGTTCATCGCGCCCGACCAGAAGGATATATAGACTCCGTACCAGGCAGCGTTGGCGTCTTTGAAAGCGTGCTGGATAGATTCGAACCCATTGGGAGCATAGTTTAGGAGAGCCCCCTCCCTCGCCCAGCGCGGGTAGTCGTGGATTGACTGGAGAATGATGCTGTCGACGTAGACACCACCCTTTCCGGCTGAAAGCTGCCGATCGAGGCGGCCATCGAGATACTTGGAAAGGTCGACTGTAAGGTTGAGAGTCATGCCTGGGAAACGTCTCTCGAAGGCTCCTTTCAGGCGGTCCTGCTGGGACTTTTCATCTCCACCATGCCATAACGTAACGACATTTCCCTCCGTGATAGCGGCCTTGTAGATCTGGTCAAGGGTGCGAGTTTCGTACTCGATAATTTTGCTAAACCCAAAGACGTTGTCATTTCCAAGGACCTGGCCTGCCAGGGCGGCGGCGAGAAGCAAAAGGCGGAACATGATTCACTGGCGATGTGAAGGGTGTAGAATACCGCTTCTCCCCGCGCGGAGAAGCGTGTTTGTTTTTCTTGTATGTACGGGCCATGAGAGGTTAAACTTCATGCATCCCAACAATTCAGAAGCCTCTGGGGCAACCGTGGATGGTTATCATCGGCAGTTGCAGTGTTCCGTTGCCCCCTTGACCAACAGCGGGAAGCTTATTCCTCTTCCCTCACTTTTCTTTCAGTAACGAGATAAGGAAATAAACTTGCCTAGAATACCTAGGTAGTTATGAATATTGAGACATTGGTCCAGACTGCTGAAATCGATTATGCACGGAGATTATGTCACGTCGCTAGTGAATGGATAGTGAGAGCTAAGATCGAGGCTTTGAAGTATCGGCAGTAACAGTATTCATCCTCCTTATCCTCCACATTCAATTTCTATCTTGCATCTCAATCAGATTCAACATTGTGTGTCAACTCTCGTCAACGTCAACCTCTCCCAACACCAGCATGCATGCATCGACCCATGCCCCCGGGAGTGGGGGGGAGAGACGTGTTGTCACCTCCATAGAACGCCTCACGGATCATTATTCGTCACCCTATCAATGGAAATAATCGATCACGATTGGTTCTCGGCGCGACATCTTTGTTGTTCAAGTAGACACGCATCGCTCGTTCACTAGTCAATATCTCTGCCTCACTTGTTTCCCTTCTGTCCACGAGGGAAAGCTTCCTCCCCAACCATTTCAAAGCCCCGCCACAAAACGGCCTCCCTCTACCTATCGCAACCAATCCAATCAAATTCCAATCCAATCCAGAGGCTCAGCGTCATGTCGCCACGTCTGCCCGTTTTCGTCAGACCTGCATGTGCATCCCTCGTACCCGTGATCGCTGACATAAGCTTGGCTTGACAGCTGTCGCCTGAATTAGGCTGCGAGAGCTTCCAAAATTCCAACTTCCCATCCATCCATCAGTGCCATCACATTCAACGTCAGCATCATCATTGCTTCAGAAGTCGTCGCTTCTTCATCCTCCAAGATGCCCGAACATCGCCGTGCATCCATCTCGGACGACTGGCAAGAAGTTAGAGACAGCGGCGCGTCTTTTATTTCTTTCTCAAGCTCCGATGACGACTATGTGATCTATTCCCGGGCTGCGTCAGCTTCTCCGCTTCTATCATCACCACCACGACGGCCTTCACCACGGCCCGACACGAGCTCTTTCCATCCTTTCGATTCGCAGAGTTCATCGCCACGACAAGGACGCGGGGGAATTTCGACCGACCAGTCGCTTAGTGATTCCGATGACCTAGAAAGCTCAGCGACACAAGGTGAATCCTCGATAAATGAGAAAAAGCCCGATGACTCGGGTGTTTCTCAATACAATGACGATTTTTCCATGAACCCCAACGTCCACCACCAGCTCTGTTGCGCGGCAATCGAGTCGGTCGAGGCCGTGGCCACACTCGCTTACTCGCTTGGCGGATCGGATGTCTCGACCTTGTCCCAGTTGGTTTCCACATGCTATGATATCTTGGACTACATGAAGGAGCTCGAGTCGATTCTTGCAGCCTATGCGAAGTATTGGAAGTCGAGAGGCTCGAACGTGGTCGTGGCCGAGACGCCACTTACGCCCGGGTTGCTCGAGTGGATAGCTCAGCTCAGAACACAACTTCTCCGCGCTCAGGGAGAGCTGCGGCATCTCCAGTCGCAAGAGGACCGAGGGTCTTCTTCTAACGAGACTGGTCCTCGATATCCCATCACCCCGACCATGAACGTACAATTTGCAAGCTGCGTGGAATCACTCGAGAACTTGCGAACTGTGATTGATGACTTTTTGCCGACATTCAAAGAGTACGAAACCTCCTTCGCTATGGGACTCTCACTGACAACCATCACAGGGATTTCGCCGAGTTTCGCACACGCTGGATGGTCTTTCCCCCAAAGGAGATCCAGGAACTACGCCCAGGTCGTGAACCACCTCACCCTACCCTTTGCCGTATTCGCCGCCACGTCTACGATCTGAAGGACCAGATCCAGGCGATCCATAAATTCATGGACAATTTGGCCAACGATTTCCCACCTCCTCTCATTCCTGGTCTTTTTACTACTGTCCAAAACCTGGATAGCATGGCCGACACTGTCTCAACAACACTAACAAACAACGCATCGGAATGGATTGATTCTGATGCAGGAAGCACCTCCAAGGGTGCGATTTCCTACCCCCAATTTTTAACACTCGACGTGGATGTCCTGCATGATATTACTGTTCATTTGAAAGAGCTTCTCGAGGAGCTTGATGTTCAAGGTCGGCCTGAGTTTCGCAACACCATCCCCGGATCAATTCGAAATCATCAAATTGTATTGTTGAAGGAGGGTGGTCTTCTGGGAATCTTGGATGCCATTCTCGAATTTCTCGGATCCTTGTTCACGGTTCAGGCATAGCACAGCCATGCCATGCTGGTGAACAAAGCAAGCCCTCATCAGCATTCTGGTCTGTCGGTATGTGATGGCTGAAAACAACAGGCAAAAAAAGGCGATATTGTTTTGTCGTGAATGTCATGTATGATTTCGGGACCACGGCACCCATTGTTTTTTTTGTTTTTTTTTTTGGATATGCTTTTACTCGGCGTTTCACATCTACCGATTTTATTTTATGCGACCTATTTCAAAAGACTACAATTTTATTCTTCAAAAGAGAAGAAATCATCATTCACCTTGACTTCTGTCTGTGGCGGTGTTTTGTCGAACTGTGGCGAAACTGTGGCGCACATCACCAACGCGTCTCTCCCAACCTGGTCGCGTCGAAAATCCCCCCCAAATCATCTTCCCTGACTTTGCGCATCTATCGCGCGTGCAACAAAGCATGCCACCCCGTAAGCGTGGTCTTCCAGCTGACTCTGAGTCAGTGGATGACCCTCTCCCCAAACGACGCTCTCTTCGACACGCTGTGCAGAAGGCCCAAAACGCTGAAACTCCAGTCAAAGACCCTCCCCAAGGGCCAAAGCAGCCAGGCGGCGTAAAACAACCCAAACCGAGCAAAGCATCGTCAACAGGGCAGAAAAAAGTCACAAGTAAAGCGGCAACGCCAAAGAACCCCTCTCAGAAGGCGAAGAAAGCGAACAGTCCCGCTCAGTCGCGAGCTATCTCCGAGGACCCCGACCTAGACTCAATTCCAACAACAAACCCCAATGCTCCTCAACATGACGGCGAATGGTACTGGTTGATGAAGGCTGAACCTGAATCGCGGTTTCAGAACGGAATTGATGTTAAATTCTCCATTGACGACCTGCGCGCCAAAGAAGAACCAGAAGGTTGGGATGGTAAGTCGACTTACTCAACTCCCAAAGAACCAAACAAGAGTGTAGCTAACGCGAGCCATAGGTATTAGATCTTATGTAGGTATGTATACAAACTGTGTGGCAAGACACTCAGATCATGGCTGACTTTTCCAGCTCGGAATCACATGAGAAATATGAATGCCGGTGACAAGGCTTTTTTCTATCATTCAAGCTGCAAGGAGCCAGGAATCGTTGGCATTATGGAAATCGTCAAGGAGTATTCCGAAGACAGTACGCGACCTTGCGTGGTATTCGTGTGTATAAAGCTAATTGCCACACTCTAGGGACCGCACGTCAACCAGGCATGCCGTATTACGACCCGTCTTCGACAAAGGAGAAGCCCATCTGGGACCTTGTCCATGTTGAGTTCCGCAAGAAGTTCGCAGTGCCGATTTTCTTGAAAGAGCTTCGAGAGCTCGGCAAGCCCGGGCAGCCTCTCGATAACATGCAGATGCTGAAGCAGGCGAGGTCAAGTGTTACGAGGGTCAGCAGTTCAGAATGGGAGATGCTTTGCGAGCTAGCACATAAGAAAGCGGAAGATGCTGGACTTGAACATGAGGTCTGAGTGATGTGCAACAAGAGGTTGCAGCCCAGGTACATGATGATCGAAGAAGTCACCACGTAGGAGTATGTGAGTACTCCGAGGTTAGAGGGGAGCTTGATGCAGCTGTCCTTCACACTCCTACTTTCATAATATCCCGACCCAGATATAGCTCAGGCAGCTAGCTATCTAATTCGACTCTATTTCTTTACCTCGGTCTGGGCTTGTGGGTGTTAAGAATACTCGCTTGGACATATTCAACGTCCCAGCACTCGTTTGCGTCACAATACCGTTGGAGCTCACTTGCTACGGGGGTTACCGGCGTTCTGGCACGTCCCCGAGCCTGTCATCGTTGACCTAGAAAGCCTCGTGATCATCACACCGATACCCGAGGTAACAGCCCGCAATGTTACTCAAGTCGACCAGTTCTCCTCTCCAACTCACGTGCATAGTGTATCGTCCGAGAATAATAGGTGGTGAACGTCCTCGATCGGCCGGGCAGGGTGAGACCAGCATATCCATCGTTAGGAGAGGACACGATGTTATCTTCAACATTTGGACCGTAGCTCTTAGGTCAGATGTTTTCCATATGATCGTTCTTGACCTACGACTTGACAGCTCAAGATCCCGCGTGAGAAACGCGCCACAAAGTCCTTCAAACCAGATGATATGGAGGAATATAACTAACCAGAGTGAGCATCTTGGGAGGAAAAAGGGGGTGGATTCTGAGAAGCTTCATTTTATAAGCAATCGCATGACGTTGACCAGTGAAGAGGGTTGAGCTTGATGGTTTTTGTTCAGCCTCTCAGGGTCGGGAGAAGCAGGGTTAGGGTTAGAACATCCCTGCCATCCTCTAAGGTGAAGTCCTGGGGGGCCTTGCTTGATCCCAGCACAGCGACTTACGTGTTCATGCATTTCAGATAACCGGATCTCAATCAATTGCGACGTTGTTTTCCCATCTATGAAATGCCCATGTCAGTCATTTTACCTCTAGACATCGACAGACAGTAACTGTGCCCAAACGAAGTCATCACCACGGTGTCAAGTCAGGCCTCGAAATCAGCCACATGCATACCGATGTCGCCCAACAGTTCGGGAGATTTCCCGATAGCCACTCAACTTGTCGATGTGACTGGGGGGGGCGGTGAGGTGTGAGACACAAGCTGGTTGGTCCAGGTCCAGGTCCAGGCGGGGGAAGGGCAGATTCACGTAATGTGGATGGAGAGGAGTGACGCAGGTTTTCCAGATCGCCTTCGCTCGACCGACGCCCAGGGATGATCGCTTCGGTGAGGAAATCGCAATTCGGGCGGGTTGTTTGCGCGAGCGGGCGGGCGCGGGCGCAGCACGACTGCGGGTACATATTAACTGATGGATGCAACTGATAAATGACGAATTGCATGATAGGACAAGTGGTTTCATCCGAAGCAACACGATGTCCGTCCAATTCATCCCTCCCGTCTGAACACGCACAGCGTACCTACACCTTGAGAGAGAGGGGGACACCACAACAGAGACTCCTCCTCCTCACCGTGTCCTTATCAGCTGGAATAGTCTAGAACAAACACAAACCAACACACCCTCTGTCAACTTGGCTACTGCAAACCCCCCCTCCATCGATCCCATGGTTCATGCGTCCCCCCCATCCCATTGTCCCACCCCCCTTGCCCCCCCTTCCCCTCTCCCCAATCACCCATCGGCGAATTCGGCACAACCTAACGACGCCTCCTTGTGTCATCCTTGGAGGTCGGGGGGGCTTGCATCCTGTCGGGGGCTTGCAGGATGCATGCTGACCCTGTAACACGACCTCCTTCGGCTCGACCGCCATGAAAAAAAGACCCGCGATGCTGGGCAACGAGAGCTTTCACGTCCTGATCCAGCGTACTGCATCAGACGTGGAGACTTTTTTACTATCCCGCTTCCATGGGCTTCTCAACAGTGACCTCCCGTGTGTTGCTGCTTGGCGCTATCTCTGACAAGGACCCGTCTCCTCCGCCTCCCCCTCTAATCGTAAGGCATTGGGCTCCGGTGCAAGCGTCCATGACATCACTAGACCCATCCATCATGGTCCTCGGCGTGGTGCTTCTCCGACTTGTTTTAGGCTCACTGCCACGCCACCTTATCAGGAGCAAGCCGTTGTTGCGTAAGAATTAAGTATATACATGTTCGGTCCTCCTGGGCGATCTTTCGGCTCTTCTCCCATTTACCAATCTTGCGTACATCTCTTGAACTTCGAGAAAAAACAGAACCAAACCATAGACTCCAAGCCACCCACCACCTTGCAGCCCATATTCATTCCCGCATAACTCGCCCATCATGGTTCAGCAAATCCCCAAAGCCTCTCACCTTCTAGACCTCTTCAGCCTCAAGGGCAAGGTTGTCGTCGTCACCGGCGCCTCCGGCCCCCGCGGGATGGGCATCGAAGCGGCCCGCGGTTGTGCTGAGATGGGGGCCGACATCGCCATTAGCTATTCATCCCGCAAGGAGGGCGCTGAGAAGAACGTCCAAGAGCTCATTGACGAGTACGGCGTCAAGGCCAAGGCGTACCGCCTTAACATCGCTGACTACGACGATGTTCAGCGCTTCGTCAACGATGTCATTTCGGATTTTGGCAAGATCGATGCCTTCATCGCGAAGTAAGTTCCTTGCTTGTCATCCCTCTCCACGGCTCAACAAAACATGCTAACAGGGGCCGATCTTACAGTGCCGGCGCTACCGCCAATGCTGGCGTCGTCGACAGCTCAGCAGCCGATTGGGACCATGTCATCCAGGTCGACCTCAACGGCACCGCCTACTGCGCCAAAGCAGTGGGCGCGCACTTCAAGGAGCAGGGCCACGGGTCCTTTGTCGTGACGGCTTCAATGTCGGGTCACATCGCCAATTTCCCCCAAGAGCAGACCTCGTACAACGTGGCCAAGGCTGGCTGCCTCCACCTCGCCAAGTCCCTCGCCAATGAATGGCGCGCCTTTGCTCGCGTCAACAGCATCTCGCCTGGCTACATCGACACCGGCCTTTCCGACTTCATCGACGAGGAGACGCAGGACTTGTGGAAGAGCATGATTCCCATGGGTCGCAATGGCGATGCGAAGGAGCTCAAGGGCGCGTACGTGTATCTCGTCAGCGATGCCAGCACGTACACGACGGGAGCCGACATTGTGATTGATGGAGGTTACACTTGCCGCTGAGCAGGATGGCCTGGTATCGGCGAAAAACGGTGTTGTATGAGTTCAATTGAAGGCGTTTGGTTCAACGGCTAGGCGCAACACAGATCAGGTATCAATGTTAATATACGGCGACTCCGTCATTTTAACTCCTTGAACAGTTCCCTCCGAAGTCCCCTATGCGTAGCTGAGTAACCTACCTGCTGGCCCGTACCAAGGACGGAGGCGACGGGAAGATGGGTGAGTTGATCTCGCTGGAGATCGAGTATCCCGCACCCGGCGCACCCAGTAGGTATGGTAAGGGACGGGGTGACACCCAGTAAACAAAATGTGACGGATACTGTGAAACAAGTTTATCTCGACCTCAAATCCTGAAGATGAAGCTGTCAAGAGAACTAGGTGGACAGGGAGGGGAGGAGGATCCGTACCTTGAACACCTACCCTAGACTGTTCGAAAAAGCTTCAGGGGAGTCACCAGTGCACTTGTGTGAATCGGTAGAGACTGGGGCAAACTTGATCTTTTACTTCATATTTGTAGAATTAGCGATCAATAATACAAATAATTGACTAGTATCCCATTGCGGCAGTAGAAGAACCCTCAACTACACACAAAGATAGGCATTGTCCGTCTCGGGACTAAATCTGCGGTCCGGGGTCGGACACAAATTCGAGGGCGGGAAGCGTGAATTAATGATCGCGAACTTCTTGTTTCATTCACTCTCCCCCCTCAGCACAACGACATCAAAACAACCACTTTGTATCAAGTGCAATCGTCCGTTCAATCTACCTCAACTTTATCTCTCTCAAAATGTCTTCAGTTTTCGGCTACCCTTCGTCGCCAAAGGAGCTACTTGCCTGTCTTTATGTTGGCAAATCCATTCGGGATGTCCCAACTCCAGCGGCCATTCTCGATGTCGCTGCAGCAAAGAGAAACTGTGATCGCATGCTACGAGCCTGCGAAAGCCTCAAATTGGAGTGGCGAGCGCATGTAAAAACGCACAAGGTAAACAGCCATCCGAATGAATGTAGTTGGAATCATTGACTGACGCCAAGTTCATTACTTTGTAGACTGCAGAGCTTACACGGTTGCAAGTCGGAGATGACGTTACAACCCCAGTCAGGATTGTCGTCTCTACGCTGGCTGAGGCCGAGTTTCTGCTCCCCTTGCTTCAAGAGTACAAGTCCAAGGGGAGAACCGTCAACGTCAGACTGCCTTGCACTCTATTCGCTTTGCTACCCGTAACTGATTGAACCCTCTTGCAGATTCTCTATGGGCTACCGATATCCCCTGGTGCTGTCCCGCGCCTGGCGGTCATTGCCAGAAGCCTAGGTCAGGGAAGCATCTCGTTTCTAGTTGATGACCCCGGCCAAGTCGAGGTGGCCAAGCAGCTTCAGCACCTGTCAGGTGTAGTCCCGGAAGTCCATATCAAGATCGAAATGGGAGGCAAGCGTGCTGGTGTACCTGCAAATAGCCCCCGCTTCTTCGAGGTGTTGGACGCCGTTTTGGCTGGCCACAAGGCGGGCCGCATTGTACTCGCTGGTCTTTATTCACATGCCGGACAATCCTATGGAGGTGACAGTAGGACTGCCGCTATCAAGATGCTTGGTGCGGAATACCGCGCGATGCTAGAAGCTGCCGCGAGCATTTCGACAAAGGCGGGCGAGCAGGAGGTCTCCAACATCCCTTCCCTGGTACTCTCTGCGGGCGCATCGCCGACAGCGCTCTCCATCCAGAACCTCATTGGAGACAGTAAGGAAAGTGCCCTTTCTTCCGCGCCGCCGGAACTTCAGGAAGCATCCACATCGCTCTCCGACCTGTTTGCGACCCTGAGGAGCCAGGGCCACCGCATTGAGATCCATGCTGGCGTCTACCCTACCCTTGACGTCCAACAACTCGCTACGCACAGCTTGGATGTCTCGGTGCAGTCGTGGAAAGATATTGCCCTGACTGTTCTTGCGGAGGTACATGGCAAGTATCCCGGACGAGGCACCGATGGTCACTCAGAGGTCTTGATTGGCGCTGGGCTTCTAGCTCTCGGCCGGGAAGCATGCAAGGCGTACGATGGTATGGCCATCTTGACACCATGGGGGAGGCCAGGGGTGGAGCTTCCAACCTGTGACGTTGAAGATTTCCAGGGTTGGACAGTTGGACGCTTGTCCCAAGAGCACGGCATAGTGACTTGGTCGTCGAGCCAGTCGAAGAAGGCAGCAGAGTCACAACAAGTTGAACCGGATAACTTGGAGATTGGACAAAAGGTTAGGCTTTGGCCAAATCATGCCTGCATCACCAGCAGCCATTTTGGTTGGTATTTTGTTGTTGACGAGGATGGACCTGGGGGAGGAGATGAGATTGTGGACATTTGGGTCAAGGCACGGGGGTGGTAGTTGGGTCTAGAATTGTGAGAGAATGCGCCCTGAATAGACTGACCTATATTGAGTAGATATATTGATAGAAGCTAAGTATGAACCAAGTCGCAATAACGTACTGTCTCGAGAGTTGGAGGCTGGTCTGTTGAATGGATCTTGAATGAAGGAGCTTCGGAAGTTCGGAGCCGGGGCTGGCCGCTGCTTGCCGTCAAGGTTCATCGCCAGGTAGAATGATAAGCCGACCCGACCGACTTCGGCCCACAGTGCTTCCGTAATTCTTTTTCACAACATCCGCTCGATTGGAGCACCGAATGGCATGGCATGGACTCAACAGAAACAGACCGGTACATTCGCAGCCGCATTTCGAATGCCTGCGATGGTTGCAAAGCCCGCAAGGTGAAATGCGACGGGAAGCTACCGTGTAGCTATTGCGCCCGAAGACAACGAGCACATACTTGCCACTATTCGCCCCAGCGTCGTCGTCGGAACGGCCAGTCCCTGGCGTCTTTGACGTCTCCCCCTGCTTCCGAGAGAGAGGATCCGACGCGGCCAACCCGAGATGCCACCCCTTCGACGTCTGTGACGACGGAGCCCCCGAGACCGACGAGCTCGGGTCAGCAGCAGGGAATGGATGTGGAAGACGAAACTGAAGTTCCAAGAGAGGCTCGGCTGGTCTGTGATGCGCAGGGCAAGCTCATATTCGTCGGCGATTGCGCACCGCTGTCTTTCTTCCAGTCGGTGCGACAGCTCGTCACCACGAGAGTTGGACAGAATGCCTTTGCTCCGCAGTCCAGTCGATACTCGGTGCTTGAGAATGCCCCGGCACATCAATTTCATCGATCTCCGGGGGACCCCTGGATACCTAATGTCCGGGTTGATGATGTCCCCATGGCTGTCTCAACGTACTTATCAACAGCAGCCGGACTAATGGACCTCTTCGACAATAGAAGACTCTTGGAGGATCTCATGCTATGGGCCAATTTGGACCGGAAACCCGAAGATGCGACAACCGTCGTCAACTTCCTCGTGCTCGCCATTGGTCGACAGATTGACAACGAGCAGCTTGCCCAAGAGTATTTCGAGTATGCTCGGGACAAGGCGTACCTGAACCTGAGCGGGAACCTGAGTATTACCACCGTCCAGGCCTTCACACTCATTACTCTATACATGCTATGCTCCTGCCAGATCAATGGAGCATTCTTGTTCTTCGGTATCGCTGTGCGCGCTGCCTACTCCATCGGGATCCATAGGACCGAGGTCAACGCAAGGTTTGGCATCGACATACATCGACAGCGAGATCGTCTATGGAAGAGCTTGCGGGTAGTGGACCTGTTCCTTAGCTCTTCCATGGGTCGACCACCAGCAACCTCGGATGTTGATTGCACCGTACCGTATCAGACTCCCGGCGACAACGACGAGGAGATGCCTGACCTCTTGAACTCTTCTGTCCAAATATTCCTGATTCTCGAAGGGGTGGTGACGGAAATCTACTCGAGGCGGAAGATATCGTTGCAGCTGACCGAAGGCATCTCCCTCCAACTACGAGATTGGTCTTCGCGCTGGCTGAAGCGACTGAAGGACATTATCTCAGATGTTGGAAATCAGGATCGCGCACAGGTTTGTGGTGCATGCCAGATCCTCTCGACATACTACTATGCCGTCATGCTCGTATCGCGGCCATTCCTCATGTACGAGCTCTGCCGGCGACTATCCGATGACTCGGTCGCAAGCGCCGGCAGACCTAGGTTGACTTCAGGGAAGTCGAGGCTCGCTGATGCTTGCATTGACGCCGCCAGTCTCATGGTTGATCCTATCTTGGGCTTGATTGAGCGAGGGGTCCTGGTGGGACGCGTCCCTGTCCTGGTGTAAGTCCTGGCTCGAGATGCTCGAAGGCACATTCTAACATTAACGTGGCCTAGGTCATGGCTTTTCGCCAGCTCCCTCGTCCTTGGCATCGGTCTTCTCGGGGGCTTCGGGAGAATTCTCGAGAAGTATACTCGCATGTCTATACAGGCTCTAGATCACTGCTCAAAGCACGACACGCACGCAAGGCAGTACTCTCTAATAGCGCAATCCCTCCTCACCACGGCGTTGGAATATCTCGAGAAGCGTGAGCTACAGGAGCGACAACTGCGAACAGAAAATTCGAGCCAGCTGTTCGGTCTCATTCCATCAGATACTGCGATGGGCTCGGCTTCGCCAGCCGCACCCCGGGAAGCCACGGCTCAAATCCTCAGCCCAGCATCGAGTACACGACCACGGGACTCCCTCGATAGGTCATTTCTACAACACAACGGCCTCCAGGCAATGGGGTCTCCCCATTTTGGTGATTTAGATGCGGCGTTTCTAGGGATCAACGAGTCCTTCCAAACGCCGGATATAAGTTATTGGGGAGGGCAGATGGGGATTGATGGGGATTCGAGCGCAGCACTTAATTTGTTCGCGCTTCTTGATGCGAGTGGCGGCATAGATCTTGCCCACCATCTTTGAGGGACGGTAATGATGATAGATGGATAGATTACTGGGAAAAGGCCTCAACCTACGTCACTGATTACGGCACCCCGCATTTTGTAAATAAAGCCGAGTGATTGAACAATGTGGTTATAAAAAGACTGGTTGTGAATATGGACCCTGGTCTCGAGGAGAGGCGGAAGTTCGGAATTGGGCCTCTGATCCGGACGGACATACAAAATTCGGCTCAAAATGCGCCGTTTTCCCTCAGCCGGGGTAATCCATCCGGGGTAAATGCAAGACCTGGTCATGAAGCGGGCAAATGACGATTTAATCTATCTTCCGCGCGGCTATTGTAGGTCCTTGTGAGAGGACTTACCGCCGTTTCCGTATGACGGAAATTCGGATCACGACTGTCCCGACGTTGGCCGTTGAGAGGATGTGCCTGGGAACAAACGAAAGGGCTTATAGAGCATGAAGGTGGTGTGATTCATGGCTGTCATTGAAATAAAACTCTATGAAGACTTTCTGCGTACACATTCTGTCATTTCCCATCCGCTCACAAAGTTATTAAGGCTGTCTGTTCATTATGTCTTAGGCCTTCAGTCCCAATGCTTCTCGCAACACATACATAAACTTCCATACATCCTCGAATCTTGAGTAAAGAGGCACCGGTGCCACTCTGATCACATCAGGTTTCCGCTTATCGCACACAACACCATTCTCTTCCAAAGCTTGGCTCACGTTCTCCATGAGCCCTTCCCTCAGCAGCACGCTCAACTGGGTTCCCCTTTGCGCGGGGTCTCGCGGTGTGATGATCCGGAAGAGAGGAGTTTCGTCGGATGAGTCCGCAAGGATCTGATCTAGCAGATACTCCGCGTAGGCAGTTAGGACTAAAGCCTTGGACCTCAAATCTCGCATACTCGTCTTGTTGAAGACCGAAAGAGCGGCGGATAGACTGGCAAGGTCAATGGCTGAAGGGTTTGAAAGCTGGAAGCCCCCAGCGCCGGCTGTCGGAACGAACTTGTTGTCCATGTTGAAGCGCACGCTCTTGTCGCCTCCGTACCACCCCATGAGGCGAGGGTGATATGAAGGTCGGCCAGACTCGTCCTTGTACTCCACCTTGCCGTGCTTCTCGTGAACGAAGGCACCGGCAATGGAACCGGGACCAGCGTTGATGTACTTGTAGGTGCACCAGCAGGCAAAGTCCACGTCCCAATCGTGCAGCTTCAACTCGACATTGCCTGCAGCGTGCGCAAGGTCCCAGCCGACGACGATGCCCTTGGAGTGGGCGTATGCTGTGATCTTGGGCATGTCGAAGAGCTGGCCGGAATAATACTGAATGCCGGGGAGCAGGATCAATGCTGTTTCCTCGGCATGCTCATCAATGGTGGCAAGGATCTTTTCCGTCGTGATCAAGAAATCCTCATTGGGTTCAATCTTGACCATGCTCTTTTCGGGATCCAAGCCGTGCCAAACGATCTGACTCTCAATGGCGTAGTGATCGCTAGGGAAGGGCTTCCATTCAAGGATGATCTTGTGGCGCTTCTCGTTGGGCTTGTAGAAGCTTGCCATCATGAGATGAAGGTTGGCCGTCAATGTATTCATGATGACGATTTCGCTGGGGGAAGCACCGACGATGTCGGCAGACTTGATGGCACAGTCCTCGGCGAGGTCTTGCCAGGAGGTGAGAGGGGAGTTGCCCATGGTTTGGAAGTGGCCATTGACGCCGATTGAGCCCCAGGTCTCTAGTTGGGCATTGAGGTACTCCCGCACTGCCTTTGGTTGCGCACCCAGCGAGTTGCCGACAAAGTAGATGGTCTTTTCAGAGTCATCAGCGCGACCGTGGCTGTGACCGTTGGTGCCATTGGTGCCATTGGTACCATTTTGACTAGCATCACCTGGAAATGGTTAGATAAGGGCGTCGAGTGGTCTTGGGGGGATCAGAGGGGGAGGGACTTACCAGGAACAGAGCCATCGAGGGCCTTCTTCCTTAGTGAGGCTTTTGTAGGGATAACAAACTCATCACGGAGATGGCTGAGCTGGTCTTGGGAATCGAGGTTTTGGGCAAAGGCGAGAGACCTAGCCTCTTGAGGGAACTTAGGCGAGGCGCCAGTGCGAAGACGCTCAACAAAGGTGGGAAGCTCCATAGTGTGTGTGTGTGTATGTGTGTGTGTTTGAACGGAGTATAGGCAGAAGGCGATGAGTGATGTTTCTTCTTCTGTGATGGTCTTGGGATCGTACGACTGGACCTCTCGAGTCCGGGATTGCGAAATCACTTTATGTTCCGTCAGTCTCAATTCTCGACTCCGCCAAAGCCGCAAAATTGCACAGCGGATGTGCGGATGAGATCCACCAACTTCCGAACTTCCGTCTTCCGTCTTCCGTCTTCCACGCCCCAACAGATAAAGGACGTCATCTTACCAATTTTGAGATAGCCGCGTTATGTGATTGGCCAATTCCTCGCCCGCAATGGGCCGGCCTCGGAACGGAAGACGCATTTCGGAGGTCGGCGGCAAAAACAGGACAAGGAGGCCGCATCAGATGGACAAGTCACGAAAGGAAAACTACGAAGGCCAAGAAGTATTGCTAGGGTGTGAGAGAGAGAGAATTCCTTGCTTTATTTTAGAGCCTTTGCCCACCGATCTTGTCAAACTATTATTCCCTCTCCAACAACCAACAAACAACCTCGTCACAACCTACACCATAACTACTATCTGCCTAACCGACCCAACGACTTTAAACCCAGACGTCAAATCTCATCTTCGACTAGCCAATCACAATGTCTCCCCACGCAGTACCAGCACAATTTCCACGCATCAAGCCAACTGCTGAGTTGGAGGAGTTTTCCGTCTCTAGCAATGCATTTCTTCCAGAACAAGCCCCCCTTCGTCAATTGCCAGATTCCTACTATGAGCCCTGGGAACTCGTTATCCAGCACCTTCCAAGCCTAGTTGAGAATGGAATCAGAAGGGCAGTTGATCAACTACCAATCCTCTCTACCGACCGTCTTCGATCAGAGCCTGAATGGCGGAGAGCCTATGTCATCCTTGCTTTCTTGACCCACGCCTATGTCTGGGGTGGAGAAACACCCGAGGAGGTAAGCAAAAAGTTCATCCCTGACTCCTAGTTTCCCAAAATCTAACTAGCCCATCTTTAGATCCTCCCTCCTCAAATTACGATCCCCTTCCTCAAAGTTTCCGAGCACCTCGAACTCCCTCCCGTTCTCACATACGCGGCTGCCAACCTTTGGAACTTCACCTGCTCAGGCAATGACTTTTCGGATCTAAGCCAAATCGATACCCTTCACACATTTACCGGAACCGAGTCGGAGTCATGGTTCCTTCTCATCAGCGTGGCTATGGAGGCCAAGGCGGGTGGCATTATCCCTCGGATGATGGACGCCCTTGAGGCGGTGAAAACGAGGGACTACGAGGTTATCACCTCGGCCCTCGAAGAACTACGGGCGTGCATCAACGGAGTTGGTGCTCTGTTGGAGAGAATGTACGAGAAGTGTGACCCCATGACGTTCTACTACCGCATCCGACCGTTCCTTGCTGGAAGCAAGAACATGGAGGCTGCAGGCCTCCCCAAGGGTGTCTTCTACGATGAGGGTAACGGAAAGGGCGAATGGAGGCAACTACGAGGCGGAAGCAATGGCCAGAGCTCTCTCATTCAGTTCTTCGACATCGTCCTCGGCGTCGAGCATGTCACCAGTGGCAACAACACCCCCGAGAAGGGTGAGAGAAGCTACCACGACATCGTCAAGGATTACATGCCCGGTGGCCACCGTCGCTTCTTGACGCACATCGCCCGACTAGGCAGTATTCGCGAGCTCGCCCTGCTGCCTGCCGTGACTGAGGAACAGCAAAATCTACGCCGGGCATTCACCGCTGCAACCGAGGAGCTCAGTCGATTCCGCAACAAGCACATCCAGATCGTCACAAGATACATCATTCTTCCATCTCGTCAGTCAGACAAAGGGCCCCGACAGAACCTGGCCAGTTCTTCTTCAAGGAGAGCGGGAGAGGAGCTGACCGGGACTGGCGGTACAACACTTGTACCGTTTTTGAAGCAGTCGAGAGATGAGACCACAGAGGCTGGAAGATTGGAGAAGCGGTAGATGATGGGGATGCATCATAGATTTCTGGGATTATTGGATTTAGTAGATTATAAAAGCGCGCAACTTGTGTATTTCGAGAACCGAATAAATATCTGGAAAGTCCTGCACATACATCACACTTCAACATGGTATTATTGCCTTTCGGGACTGAGTGAGGAAGCGGTGGAGATGAGGATCACATCACTCACAACGGCGGTCATCTAGCGCTTAGCAACTTAGTCTCATTTCACCAGACGACTTTGCCACAACTAGTTCGATCTAAATCTCCATCTCTTGCCTCTTTTCCCTTGCGATTGAGGACTAGTGACTCATGACTGAGAGAAAGGATAGTCTGCCGTGCTGTGGAATTGGAGGCTACCCTGGACCAAGCGATTCTTCCCAGAAAGACGGCAAGGACACCACAGACGAAGCCCTTTTACATGCGCCTGTTAAAAATGGAACAGCCAAACGTCCCCAACTTCGTGACGGTTGGCAAAAATGAATTTCTCCCCACCCAGAATCGAACTAGGGACCTTTCGGTGGCAAGCTTGCAATTACAGCCGAACGTGATGAACCAACTACACCATGCGGAGATGATTTGTGACCCGAGAGCGGGATTTAGCATCCATATTTCCGAGACCGGAGGCCGGAAAGGCGAGGGGGTCAGTCTTTCCATGACCAAGTACTAGGCGTCCTTCTCATTCCTCAGTTGTAAGTGAAGTGTGGTACCGCGGCATGAGATGTTGCAAATCGTGAGAATGCCAATGGCATGATGCCTGTTGTTCGAGCTGCTGTTGAGCTCTTCCATCTTCCCGGGCCTGAGAATGAGCTGAATCGCTAACTAGTGATTATTCCGTCAAGTCGGGCTTTCTGGTTCTCATGGTTCCCGGTCCCATCCCAATTGTGGCGAACAACCAGTTCATTTAGGGGCAAGCCACTAATAAGTTCCCCAACACTCGCATCGGCAATCGACAGACCAGGAGCGACAAGTCGAGATTGGTTGATCATGACTGATAGAGACCAGCTGATAGAAAACGGGCGATACGATAAGAAGGGAAGAGCAGCTATCATCACTCATGATTAACGCTAGTTTATGCACGTAATAACAATCATGAGACCTATTCCCAGGCCAATGGAGAAGTGACTGCGGACTTGCCCAAGTTGGCGATAGAAGCAAGGGAGCTCGTGAACAAGCCGTTCGTCAATGTCTCCACCGAACCCCGCGTTAGGCGCTGATGGGGGGGACGGGGAGTTGTCCATGGCGGTACATCGTCCAGTCGTGTCATCTCTAGACGGACTGTCAAGAGCTGACCGACAGATAGCGGCGAGCCATCCCAGGCCATCCTGGAACGTGGCATGATTACACCGAAATAAAAGCCACATGCGGAAAGGCCGGAAACCTCGCAGGATTTCCCCAAATCTTTGGACGATTGGCCCCTCTTCGACACCATTTCCCAGTATCGTAGGGATAAAGCAGGAAGTGTAATTCCCCGCTAGCAAGGGGCCCGAACTCGTTTCCCAAGGTTCAGATGCCAAGCCAGCTCCTGTTCCCAAGAGATACGCAAGCATCATGTATCGATATCTCATGTTCAATAGATGTATGGGGTAAGTCAACCCGTCCTTGCCAATCACAGCCTAGTTTTCCGGACATCCGTGCCCATGATTCTTCCCCTCGTCAGTCTGGACCATAAAGTTACCAAAGTTGGATTAGTCTTACCCCAGGTTTCTTGCCGGCTTTCTCCTCTTCAGCCACCGCTGACAACTGCGCTCTAGGCGTCAATCCCTGAGCCCTATCAAACTGCCAAGTTGGGCGTAGAGCCAGTGTTTGGCCATCCCAGTCATGTCTGCTGCTCCAGGTATTAAAGCAAGCCTCAGAAGCCTCGAAATCCACTACTGAGACTCCCACATCGCCACTATGGTTTCTTCTGAAAAGTCCTCCGCCATGCTCTCAACCGGCAAAAATGAAGCAGCAGCTTCGGATCTCTCGAGGGTCGAAAGCTTCTCAGGAGGGATCGTTCAAGATGTCTCCAAGCTGCGCAAAAATCGTTCATTCATTTCCGTCCTCGGCATGTCCCTCGCCATCACCGCGGTTCCCTATGGCCAAGGGGCTCCGTTGATGTCCTCCGTATATGGGGGCGGTCAGCTCTCCATGTTTGTGGGAGTTCTCGTTGTCATTCTTCTCCAAAGCTCTGTTGCCCTCTCCCTCGGGGAACTCGCCTCCCGTTTTCCCACCTCTTCGGGCGTTTACTACTGGTCATACCGACTCATGGAAGGGAAGCGCTACCAGGGTGCTCTGGCATACATCACCGGCTGGGTGTGGCTTATTGGCAACTGGACCATCGCGTTATCCGTCAACTTCGGGTTCGCCTCCTTGCTCGTGGCGTCGGTGTCCACATATCGACCGGAGTGGACTGCCTCGTCGAACGAAACACTCTTCATATTCTTTGGCATTTGTGTCATGATCTTCGTCATCTGTGCCGTTGCAGACAAATTACTGCCGCTGGTCGATCCCATCGCTGCAATCTGGGGTGGTATAACGGTTCTTGCGGTTCTGCTCGCCCTGAGCATCACCGCCAAGTCCAGACATTCTGCCTCTGAAGGTCTCATAAGCTATGACGGCAGCATCTCCGGCTGGGGCAATGGATTCTCCTTCTTCATTGGCCTCTTGCCCCCGTCTTACGCCCTCTGCGCCATTGGCATGGTAGTGTCTATGACCGAAGAGTGTGGAAATCCTGAGATTGAGGTGCCACGCGCCATCACGACGTGCGTCCCAATCGGGGGACTTGCGATGCTCGCATGGGTTCTGCCGATTTGCTTCACGCTCCCGCCCCTGGAGAGTATCCTTACGGCGCCATATGGCCAGGCACTGCCTTTTATCTTGCAAGCCGTCACAGAGTCAAGACCACTCACCCTCGCCCTACTCGTCATGGTTTTTCTAGTCACTATTTTCTGTTCCGTCAGCATCACCACCACCGCCTCCAGATGCACATGGGCACTCTCTCGAGATGGAATGCTTCCATATTCCAGCATCTGGTCAAAGACGCTCTTCAACCAACCCATTTATGCTTTAGCTCTCGTTACTGTCATCCAAATGCTTCTGGGATGCATCAACATCGGAAGCGCAAGCGCCTTCACAGCTTTCGTATCAGTTGGAGTGATCGCATTGTCCATGGCCTACTTTATCCCCATCTTCACTAGCCTGGTTTTGGGTAGGAAGGAAGTCTCTCAAGCGCGATGGAATTTGGGAAAATTCGGAACGGTGGCAAATTCAGTCGCCGTTTGCTGGATTCTCTTTGAGCTGGTTCTGTACAGCATGCCGCAAGCACTACCTGTAACGGCCGAGACGATGAATTATGCGTCGGTTGTCTTTGCTGGTTTTCTGGTCTTGTGTGGTCTTTGGTATATTACGTGGGGGAAGAGTCGTAAGTAAACCGTTCCCATATGATCTTCAAAGCTGACGAAACATGCAGGTATTCAACCGCCAACGGCGCAGGCGGCTTTCGTGGTGGGTTGAGAGTTGGAGAAGCGAGCTTAGGGGGTAGTTTGGCTTGTATTAAGTTAGTTTGCGATTAAGAACCATAGTTTCGATACGTATTTTCGAAACCAGAAATACCACTCCTTTGTCTATCCTCTTGATCCGTTTGAAGTCCGAGTTCGGACATTAAATCCGTCCACCCCCCGAGAAGATTCGTGTCATGGCGTAGCCACACTACTATTATGAAGAGAATAGACTTCCATCTATTGTGCTTTCATGTCAGTAAAACACCATTCTTGCCTCGAAATATTGAACGCCCTGACAGATCCGGTTCATGTACCAGCCTTCACTTCGCCCATCCCCTATGTGGTAGTGCAGCGCTTTCATATTGGCGGGTCGACCCAAAATCAAGTCCTTTCTTTTCGATCTTTATCTAGTCTGGGCTGACGTCTATGGCGTCGACCAGTGCTCCGGGATGGGTTTATGGACAGGGTGGATAGAGTCGGAAGCACCCTCTGCCTCCCCGAGCCAAAGAAAAACAAGCAACGCGGAACCATCGACGGGCGCAACATTGCTTATCAATTGGGCACAGCCTCACCGGAACGCCTGAGGACAGGTATGGGGCGATGGCAAATCACCGATGCCAGGGCAAGGGACAGCTATGTGACTGGCGAATCCATGCTGGCGGAGAGTGCGTGGTGGGAGGCTTTGGTCTCTAGGCGGGTTCAATGATCTTGGTCAAAACAGAACCAAACCAGCTGACGAGATCGCTCTGGAAGGTTAACAAAGCACCGTATTTGTTTAGTGGAATTGACGTCTCGTACGAGTTTACCAGAGGCTGTCTTTTGCATGGCGTGATGGATGGTGAGAGATTTGATGATCGAAACATCTCTGACATAGGCATTGTCCAAGAAAGGAGGTAATCAATTATAGGGCTTAGGGGACAATCCGCCAAACCGTCATGAGCGGAAAGTCGGGGAAGTCTGAGACCGGAATGGATAATATACAGATATATATGTAGAGCAGGTTGCAAAGGGCAGAGAAATGACCCCTTCGATCTTCAGACTTAAAAGCGAAACGGTCATCATGGTCATATTTGGTAGAGCCATGATGAATCAGTTTGGAGATGCAGCCAAATTTCCAGCCGAACAAGGCCAGTGCTACACAGAACTATATATTTAGATTATGGTCTCAACTCCTGCAGAGCCCAAAGGTAGATTGAAGAGATACTAGCAATACAACACGGGAGGGGGGCATTGTGAAGGATGCTGGCATTTTGCTAATCCTAGTGCGATTTCGTTACATTTGATTTGCTGCTGCTTTGTTCTATTCTGAGAGGCGTCAAGAGGAAGGCGAGAATATGAACCATGAGCTGAGAGTGGCAGTTTCCAGAGGTTGACAGTCTCAGAATCAGAGGCCTCAATGACCTATCGCTACGAATCACGCTGTTGAAGCATGACTTACTCGCTCAGTATGGGAAGCTTCCCTCAGCGACCTTTTCTAATAGCCCTGACTCCTTCTGCAACTTGTCTTGCTCATGCAGGTATGGCAGAAGCAAACCGGCCCAGTGATGTTTTCCCTTGTAAGTCGAGATCTCTTCATCCCACTGCTCGATCGCCTCTGCCAGTCTTCCTGGGACATGGGGCTCTTTGGCGATCGTGGTAATGGGCTCGAAGTACGTGCGAATCGTGAACAAAAGGGCACCGGATCGAGGGAGGCGTCGAAGGGATTGTCTTTCGGATCGGAAGTAAAGGTCCTCGACGGTCAAGCCCTTGTCATTTGCCGTTTTCCAAGCTGTAGGATTGTTAGATTTGTTCGGCTTCCTGGATAAAGTATACATACAAGCTACTTCCTCGCCATCTTGTTTGCCCATGCGATGGGACCAGTGAAGTCCATCGTCGAGTTGAATAAAGAACTGTCCACCACTTAGACCTGCTCGAATAAACCAGGCTTCTCGTGCACTTACATTATTACGAACAACTGCCTTTTCGGGAAGCATTGAGTTAAAGAAACGGTTCATGGCCTTTTGCAGCTTGGCCTGGTAATGGGGAACGCCTGCTTCGATATGAAGGGTGTCCAAGGACATTCTGAACTTTTCGCGGAGTCTCCAGAAGCCTGGGAGGCAAACGGCACCCGCGTCGAGGTGGTATTCGCCATCTTGCATGGTTAGTATAAGAAAGGGAATGTTCTTTATGGTAGACCTACCGTCCTCTTTGACCATGATGACCAAGTCGTCTTGAACAAGCTTAGCCGCAGTTGCCATTGCGTCAGTCGGTGTTGCTAGATAGCGTCAGCAGTGAGCGGCAACACATTGATGGCAACACGAACCGGCGGGATACTGGAACTTCTCTCCAGTCAATGTATTATGCAGAACATTGCCATGAAGCTGAAAGATCTTTGGATATCGCACTGTCAAGTATGCCGTCAACTCCTCCAAAACCTCAAAGCAGGCATCTCGCGTCACTGCATTATCGACATATTGGACATGGCCTGGGAGGTTCTTTTCGAGTTCGGATACTTTGAGGTCGTGGTAACGGAGAAAGTTGGAGTCCATCTCTATCCAACTATTCCAATCGAGCTTCCTGATCCCCATGGTGACATGGCTGGGACCGTGGCGACAGGGTCGATAGAGCTGAGGTTTGGTGCTATCCAAGTCAAAGTCGACGAGAGGCTTAGGTGATGGTGTTTTGAAGATGGGCTTTTCGGGAGTCTTGTCTGCGCCTGCGATCGGTTAGAAACGGCGGGAAAGGGAGGGCGGGCTACTTACCCTTTTTCTTCAAGGACCGGAAGGCGGCGAGCAACCACAATGCACCAATGCCAACGAAGGCGAACAGGGCAGCGTCTTGACGAAGCCCTAGAGTTTCTAGAAGTGAAGGCATCTTGATTGATGATGATGATTGATGATTGATGCTGAACTGCCGAGTCAAAGGAATGCCGTTTGATATTTAAGCCATTTCACACGGCAACGCTTCTCGACAACTACCGCAAGCCTGGCCCAAAAACCTGCCATTTCTGGACAGTTTCTTATCAGCGAGACTGCCGATGACAGAGGCAAGCAGCACTAATCCGTACCTGGCAAAGTAATCGCCCACTTTTCAAGCCAAGGCTTGATCCTATCCCTTCCCCGCATCATGATTTCGAGGCCGACGCAACCCCGCGTCCGGATCTGTGGTACGAGATACAGAGGAGGCGAGTTCCAAGGGGTTGGCTGGCCAATGAGGAGCCTTGTAAAAGGGGCCGTGGTGAGTTTCCTTTCTCGACCTAGTCTGGGCCTGTCTGGAACCGGTGATCGTGGTGACTTGCCATAGGAGGAAGTTCACCTCGAGTCCGTATGAGGACCAGCCAGAACCAGGCCATACCCTGAGGGCGAGTGGAAGACTCCGGCGAGGTGCACAACTGGATCGAACGGCTTAACCCAGCTCAATGCGGAGAATGTACACGCCGTTGTCGTCCCTCTCTGGCCTGCTTGGCCGCAGGGGACCATGCAATTTCCTCCTCACATCTCCAACGCAGCCCTTATCTCTAGACCGTGGTGAATCGGGAATGTCCGCCTCCCAATTTCCCCGCCAGTGCACCGCACGACGCCTTGGAAAACATGACAAGTTCTGTTTCGGTGACTGTGGCCATTGGCAGTGACCTCATGACGCCAACAACAGCATTTTCGCTCATGAGGGCATCTTTTGGGACCGTTCATCCAACGATTAAAAGCTAGCTACTTTCAAAGGCACAGCTATCGTTGTACCCTCACAGCTCACAGGTTTGGCAGGTGGAGATTCATGATGTGATGATGTATACTATTTAGGGCCAGAGTTGGATTCGCACTTGAACGCATTGGCAAGCAAGGTGACGCCGGAAGTCAGCAATTCAGGTCTCATTCAGCTAACAGTCGGGACAGAGACTTAATTCACTTGACGCTACTTCAACTTGGGCACGACGACTTGCTCGGTCTTCCGTCTTCCCTCACCATTCCGCGCCGGGTAGTGCAATAGGTGTCCCCTTGAATGACCCGCTCACCTTGCCCAGCTCCAGCGCAGCATTGATGACTCCCGCAAGACCCTCTCCAGCAATCAGACCGGCTGCAATGGCGAAAGCGTACATCTCAAAGTTGTTCCGGAACCATTTCCTCCACCACCAAGCTGTAATGGAACCGAACAAGACCGCGTTTGCATAGCCGCTATCGGCTCCAAGAACCCAGGCGACACCGACGGACATCCAATTGGGCAGCCAGTTGCGGTACTTCTCCCGAGGGCCTGTCAGGTAGAAGTTCTTGATGAGGGCCTGTAGGGCACACACCACACCCATGACGATGGAGAAGATGGCCGAGGACCGGGGAATGGGGATCTCTGGCATTGTAACCGCTTGGGCAACAGCCACCCAGGCAGCAACCGAGGGGGCGTTGAACTGACACGTCTCTGTCGGGTCGTCGCTCACTTTCCACACACAAGGGTAGGCCGACATAAAGAGAACAAAGACTCCGGGGGCGAGGAAAACAGAGACAATGGCACCAATGCCTTGTGCATAAAATTGCAGCTTTGGGGGTGTCTTGAGCAGAAATCCGACGCGGAAGTCACTGACTAGTGCCACGGAGACATCAGCCATTCCAGAAGCAACGTTACCGGCGATAAGGTTGACCCTTTGTGCCGCCTTCATTTCGTATCCCTTGTTGGTGATACCACCAAACACAAGCTGGGAGGCCTTGGCCGATGCAGTAAGTGGTGCACTGCATAGTTGAAGGTGATGGTTAGCGCAACAGTTTCTGGGGAAAGGGGATCTAATAAGACGGAGTTCTTACACATCAGTGACTGCTCCTCCATAGATAGACAAAAAGGCAAAAATGAGACCGAGAATGCATGAAAGAATCGCCAGTCCAGCGTTGACGTCGAACTGCAACTCGCAAACAAGGCAAGCTACAACCACAAAAACCAAGGAACCAGTTGCCCAAATCCATCCAGGAACTTGCTGGTCCGGTGGGGCAAAGTCTTCAATAAGTCCTGAGTCTTCATCGGCCTTTGCGGCTTGTTTCTCGAGGAACCCAATGCGAGTGCCCCGAGCTTGTAGCATATTGTTGAGAGACCGCGCCGTCTCCCGGAGTGCGTACTTGGTGCCATCCCAGATGACTTTGATGTGAAGGACGAACTCGACAAGACTGTAGACAAGAAGAACCATGACGCCGGGCCACAGAAACCAATATCGCGGTGAGGGAACATAACCACGTTTGTCGACACCGGCCATCGAGTTGAAGGATGTGAGGCCTTCCCACTTCCCCTCAGGGACCTGGACTCCAATGCATTCGCCATAGTGGACAAGAAGAGGTCCAGCCAGGCCCCAAGCAAACACTGTACCTCCGAACCACGAGAGGGCAGTGTTGAGGCCGACGAGGATACCGGAGCCGAAGAAGGCCGGAGTGAGCTGGATATACCAACCCCATGACTCGATTGCCAGCAGGCCCTTGGCCGTGTAACCCGACCAGATGAAGAAATACGTAAAGATGTGCCAGTTATGGAGGATTCCATCGACGTATTGCCCGCAAACGATGAGGAGAAAAGCACCAGTGAATGCGGCCCCAAGTGCTTTCACCTTGCGCATCGCGGCGTCGGCACCAGATCCAACGGCGTGCATGGAACGAATGGTCATTGCAGTAGCAGTCGGAGTTGGGAAGACGAGATTCAATTCCCGAGCAACGTTGATGATGAAGAATTTCCGGAGAGGCACGGCGGCAAACAGGCCTGTGAAGCTACACACAAAGGTGATGGTGAGGATCCTGCCAAAGTCATCCCGCGGGTTGTCGGAGAGGAGGTCGAGGCGGTACATGGCAGGCAGACCGGCGACGAACACGCCAGCCATACCTCCGGCGCCGGTGGCCGCGGCCTGGATGATGGAGTTTTCCTGGGGTCCAAAGACGCCGCCGATGTAGGGGACATCGGGGAGCATCTTGGTCAGGAGGAGGATGAAGCCGTAACCGAAGATGGCGCCGAACATGGTGGCGGGGAACGTGAAGCCGGTCTTCAAGCCTGTGATGGAACATGTGAGTAGATGATGATGGCTGGTCCTCTTCTTATTGTTGACTCACCCAAGTACACGTTTGAGGCATTGACTAGGGAGCCTAGGAGGATGCCCACGACCACGGCACGAACAGTCAGAGGGTTAGGCTCATCTTGAACGCCCTTGGGTGTAGGGAAACTTGAAAACAGATCGGTAATTCTGTCGTCTTCCTCGGCCTCAGCCTTGAGATCCACGTCGAGGGTGACATGTTTCTCATCGTAAAGGGGTTGGATGGCGCCGTCCGGTGCTCGATCCGGAGTGGTGGTGGTGGCGTCGAGAGCCATGATGGATAGAGGTTCACTAACCACGGCAATGATAGATGAAACACGAAAACAAGCACTGCTTGCCGTCTTAGAACCTCGAACTCTGGGCCGAAACCCACTGGTATTTATGTTTTGTTCATGGTTCACCATCGACGACAATTGCGGAAGGTGTCTCATACTCGGGCGCTGTTTGTGAACCCCCTCGCATCGACTCCCGACGACCATATCCGCGACAATACCACCTCGTCCCAGGTCGTGAGGACCTTTTGCACTCGCACATCGTGACACGAGACCAGAGGAGCAATATCGTAGTGTTGGCCCTCAGGACTGATTGTAGTCTCGTCGACCCACCCCGATGCCGACGACAGAAGTTCCGAGCCAGATTGGCGACCTTATCGGTTGCTATCTGATGCCAAGTATGGTGTGGACAAATGAAAGGGCGCGGGGAGTTTTGAGCTTCCTGAACGGGGTGGCGATCAGTGGCACCAGAGTCTGGGGGGGCTTTGGAGTGACACCGAGGCCGACAGGGCCTGGGAAGACATGCGAAATGGGAGGGAACTTTGGCGACATATGTCCACCCTGGCCTGGTGAGAGGGGTTGGTTGTTTTTTTCTTTTTGGCTTCTTTTGAATCCAATCCTCCGCCTCGTTGCGTTCTCAATAGTGAGCAGAAAAGAAATATGTGTTGCAAGACATCTAGCAAACAAGTGAGAGAAGAAGGTAAAAGAGAAAAAGAAGAAAGTTCTCGTTGAAGAGGACTATTATCCATTGTCGCTATAGACCACATTCGCATGGAAAAACGACTTCCAAAGTAGGCGAGTGGAGTTGCCAATCAAGATAGGTCGGCACTTTTGTAGACTGACTACCAGGTGAACAGCGTACATGGTCAACCTCCTGGGCATGCATCCATCGACGTATCAATTTCTGTACTTAACGCTGGGGGTCAAAGATTATCCGATTGGACATTCTCAAAATTCGCATGTGATCTCTCGAATTCGGTCATAATAATCTCCTTTGTAATGCATGCACAAGCGCTGCAACCAACCAAGCTCGAAACAATCCGTAACCAACAACGCGGACGCCAAGTTTTGCAAAGGTCCCAACATTCAGGGTTGCATGGCCTGACTCCCTGACTTTTACCCCATTGGCCGAATGCAACATGCGAAGCGCGCGTCAGCGATTACAGCCATTGCGTCAACAAACTCCCTGTTTGCCCAACCTGACAACCAAGCCCGAACATGAAGGCGACCTACGCAAACCAGTAACTGAGAAACCACCAGGCCCAATTCCCACCCATTACTCGTCCCGCCAAGCCTATACATAAAGGGGAAAAAATGCAAACAGGATATCGAACTCAAAATACAAGGTGAGATGCTCTAGTATCCAAAGCATGGATATCCGCGTCATTTCCAACAGCCCCAAAGCTGGCACATAAATCCTCCGTAGAAACGAAGACACCCAGATCTGTCTTGATCCATATTTCTTCAGTCAAGTTCATCATTATTTCCCTAGACCAGTCGCGGTATATGTCCATCATTTCCGTATGCTTCCGGCGCACCCAAGCCCTGTCTTCGGGACTCACAGCTTCCCGCGCCGCCACGTAGAAGGGAAACGGCAGCGATGAGTCGGGCCCGCAACCAGCAGGAAGGCGGTCCATGAGGTTGAACAGATGCCTCCTCACAAACTGGACACGAGATGATGTTGTGGATTCCCGGAAGACTCTCCTCATCAGGAGAAGTTGCGCTGTCCAGTAAAAACATTCACTCAAGATATCTAGATATCTCCGGCTGTTGTTGCCTGGACATAACTTCTCGGCACCTTGAGCGCTCTGGGCAAGCGGAGCCGAGTATCTTTGACCCCAGATGCGCATCTCCGTCTCTAGCTGATATGCTTCGGTCAGGAACGAGAAGTCATCCGCATCCAATGAGGAAACGTCGTTTGCAAGGGTTGATATCTGAGCTAAAAATCCGAGGACTGGTTGGGGACAGCCAGTCAACTCGCAGAACGACGGTTCGCTAAGATCGATCTTGTCATCTCGCTGATAAAGAACGAAGTTCATGGGCGCGATTGGCTTCCGGTGTCGAAGGAAAGACAAGACCACATCGATGATTGCGAATCTCTCCACAAGGAATCGAGAAAAGAAGCTCTCCGGCATGTTGTCAATATACCTCAGCTCCACCAATAGTTGATAGGCTCTTTTGAGGTAGGTTTCTGCGCTCTGACTGCCTGACATGACCTCGGTCACGATATGCATCAGCAACGCCGCAAGAGTCACCTCTTTCTCGGAGAGAACAGAGAGCGCATGGTTGGCGGAAGGAGCCGTTCTGGATATATCTCGACCTTGCTTGTTGTTCTCCGATTCGAGCACGGCAAGTGCATTTCGTAAGAAAGCCGAGGCTTGTGATCGATGCTTGGTGATCATGTCGGTATCGGTTCTTCCGTAGTTGAACATGCTCAGGGTAGAGACATAGAGTATGGTGTGCCAGAGCAGCGGATACGAAATCGCAACGACACAGAGCTTCCGATATGGATTTTGAGGGCTGTCATAGGCGGGAATGCGTCCAGAGGCGTGGTGAATATCTGCTCAAAGGTCTCAGTTGCCGGTCAACTTGAACAACGACAATGGGGCGGAACCCACAGTAAGTGTATGCTATCTCTTCGCTAGGTGATGAAAGCATTGTCACAAGGCCCTGATTGATTGTCCACAGTTCCGGCTCTGAGGCTGCTAAACTCGTTTCTGGGTCTGATGCGAGCTGTGGATATTCTAGTACTTGTTGCTCGTCGTTCGGAGGGAGTGCATCTGGCTGTGAGGGGAGTTCCTCCCACAAGTTTCCTCCAGGAGATCCGTCCATCAATGGAGTGAGACCTTGATCAGGAACAGCATTGTTCCAAGGCGAAAGGTCTAAGATTGTCGACATGCATATATCCATCGTGAGATCGCTAGGCTGGCCAACAAGGGGGTTCTCCCGTGCAGTATTTGAAGGCAAATTCTCACCCAAAAACGACAGGTCGGGACTAGCCGATAAAAGGGAATCATTTCTTTGCAAGTTTTCAGAAACCTCTTGATGAGTTGAGGCCTCAGTTGCCTGGGATGCTTTTGTGCCCTTCTTGTTGTATCTGGATGCAAAGGATTCAGAATGGCCGACTGAAGCCCACTTCAGTTCGGAACCATACTCGCATTGTCGACCACCCTTTCGGCAAATTCTACACACGGGCCTTTCTTCATCGCACTTTTTGTGGCGTCTTCGGCACGTCAAACACCCTAGTTTCTGTCAGTGTGCTGTTGCGAATGGCTCACAGAGTAGACGAGTCTGACCCAGTCGGGATCGACCACCGTTTGGCCGTTTCTCAATCCGGTTTTGATTCATATTCGGACAAAAAGGTTTGACCACGACAATCAGCAGTGAGAAAAAAGTCAATGTCTCGTCAAGGAGGCATGGGTGACATCGTGGGGTCACAACCCGAACAGGTTGGAGAGACAGGAATCAGTAAGATTGTTGAGCCATTTCTTTCGCCCTGAGGGAAGAACCCCGCAAGACCAGGACGCTAAGCTATTCACAGCATGGTGTAGAGACAGACGGTTTGATCCTTATCACCAATGGCCGACAGAGTTAGCTTTCCTCCAGCTGATTGGTCTCGCCTTGCTGGATTTCCCATGACAGACTTGATGAACGGTGTGAGTATTGCCACCAAGTCTGAATGGCTATCATATCACGAAGTTAGGGCGAGCTCATGATGTACCCCTGCCCTTCTCTTCTTAGCCACCCTTCGATCTTTAAATGACGCTCTCATCACGATTTTGAGGAGAAAAGGCTTGCGTCAAAGTATGCAGCTAAATCAAATCATTGTAGGACAGAATGTCCGCTTACTAGATAAAAATAATTTGCGTTACGTCCTCATTTCTTCCATTTCCGTGCTACTGAGTTTCAGCCAAAACATTCTAGTTGATGAACTCGCTTCCTGGGAAGTCGCCAAGGCTGTCTACATCCCTAAGCGCTTGCGCGATAACCTCAACTGCCTTGACCAAGTCCTCCTCAGTGATGGTGAGTGGCGGGCTAAGGCGAAGACGATTGAAGCCATTTCCAATCAACACACCTCGAAGCGTTGTCAGAGCAGCAACTCGCCGAGCCGTGACCCTCGGGGTCGATTCATCGAGGACCAGAGTCTGAAACAGGCCTCCGCCTCGATGCTCAATTACGTGAGGCGGAGCCAGAACCTTCATGGTCTTTTTGAGTAGCTCGCCCAGGCGCTGAGATCGCTTAGAAATCCTTTCCTCCTCGAGAACATCAAGGGCTGCTAGAGCCGCGGCACAGGCAATTGGAGATGCTCCAAACGTTGAGAGTACCTCACCCTTAGCAAGGACATCCATTACGTGCTTCTTGCCCATAATGACGGACATTGGGTAGAATCCTAACTTCTGTGAGCAGAACTCCTTGGGCGAAATGTCAGTTGATCTTACCTCCCGTCACAGCTTTTCCAAGGATGACCATGTCCGGGTGGACACCCTCTTCATGCTGAAAGGCCAGATCCTTTCCTGTTCGTCCATACCCCGATTGGACTTCATCGCAGATGAACAGAATGTTGTGCTTCTTGCACAGATCCTGGACGGCTTTGAGGTATCCCTTCGGTGGGAACCGAGTGCTGTTGCAAAACATGAGTCAAACAAACAACTCTCTTGTTTCTACCCAGTGAAACTCACCCTGCCCAGCCTTGAACAGGCTCGATGATGAAGGCCGCTATTCTATGTCCGTCCTGTTCAAAGACCGCCGTGAGAGCATCGATGTCGCCGTATTGAATCAGCTTCCCGCTGGTTGGCGCATACGGACCGATATTGGGGACGTGTTGTCCGAAGTCTAAGGGTCAGTCTTCAACGGATGGATTCAGCACGTTGATTATAGAAGCACTTACTCTTCGCAACGGCGGTAGCAAGAGGCATAGTTGCCAGTGTCAAACCGTGATAGCATTGGTCACATGTGAGGATCCATGCTTCGTTTTCGGGGATCTTCTTCTTCAGGTACGCCCACTTCCGCGCAATCTTGATGGCAGACTCAACGGCCTCGGAACCGCTTAGCATGGTGGCGATGGAATCGAAACCGAATTTCTATAGGAGTTTTAGCACCGAATATCGTGATAGCAACTACTGAGGCAGGTCTACCTTGGTAATCCGGTCGGCAAATTGAGCGTACAAGGGGCTTATGTATGCGGTGCCGCTCAGTGGCATCTTGTAGAGCTGGTCTGCCGCCGCCTTGGCGATCTTTGGGTGCGAGTAGCCAAAGTTCATAACCGCGAACTGGGATATAAAATCGATATACTTCTTCCCATCCACATCGGTTATGATGTGGTCTTTGGCGCTCTCAACCGCCACCTAGGAATAGGCCACGTTACGCACGTCGACTGTAGAACGGAACAAGTTTGCCATACCGGAAAAGCAGCAAAGCCTCCACGGACACTGTTTTGCCATAATTCGATGTAATGTGAGGTCTGCTTTGACAATGCGAGCACATTCTTGTCGGTTTTAAAGGACTCGGTAGCTTCGGGCAGGTTCGCTGCTGGTGCCATTGTTGCAAGTTTCGAATACTGTGAAAACAAGACAGGAAGGTTTACAGAGAATTTGAAGAGAGGTGGCAGTGCAACAACTTGATATGGGTTGGAGACTAAAAGATGAAGATATACCCGTCGAGCTGACTTCAGCTGGCCAACTAGGCCCCCAACTCCCCGGTAAGCTGTTCATACTGGCCTTTCCAATTCGCTTCCTCTTCCCAGTGGCTGTTGGCGCTCTACCCAATGCGGGTCCGCGACACCCATTTCCCAATGTAGTATCGATATGCGACATCTCTTCCTCCCGGCTGTGGATCGCAACGGACCGGCCCGGCCTGTGATAACGACAATTCCCCCGCCCGGAGACGGGGAGGGGCGGCTGAAAAAGAAACTTGACTGATGATGGCAGATGACAGTAAGGATCTAAGAGAGTCCGAAGCATGACTTGCTGGGGGCATTGGTTGAGGGCTTCACCTCGATCTACTATGTAAAATGAATGATGACGGCACAACTAGAGCTCGATCACTAAGACATCTTTCAAGATAAACACAAATCATAGAACAACCATCAAGATTGGTGATAGGTAGGAGAATTGCAACACGCAGTTCGAGTTAGACATCGAGGTTCTAGTGAGTCGGTCTCCCAGGCGTCAACTCAGCAATCACGAATTGGTTAGTCGGCCAGGATGTGACTATCTTATTGGGTAAATGAGGATCGAGGATCATGAAGTTTGTGGAAGGCGATTATGCCGCATGCTTACACGACAGCCCTTTCTCAGACATTCCCTTGGTTGCATGACTAGATAATTTAACGTATCAAGAGGAATTTTTCTTTGCTACTCTCAATCCATCTCCCTGCTCAGCCTTTTGCGCAGTCCTAGCTAATCGTCAAAGTGCCAGTCTTCGCAATCAGGTACTCACTGACAGCAACGTCCTTACCACTCTCCTTTCCGTAGCCCGACTCCTTGATACCACCAAACGGGCTCTCGGCTGCCGAGCCATTTCCGGTATTCTAGAAGCTATTAGTGTCAATAAGAGGGAAGGTTTCAGGAGGCAACACACCAATCCAATCATGCCTGCTTCTAGCTTCTCAAACATCCTCCATAGTCGGTCAACGTTCTTCGAGAAGGCGTAGCTGGCCAGACCCATGCTTGTGTCGTTTGCCAGTTTCGTCACTTCTTCCTCGGTCTCAAACTTGAAGAGTCCACAAACTGGACCAAACGTCTCCTCGAAGCTCATCCTCATAGACGACGTCATATCGGTCAGAATGGTCGGTTCCACGAAGTAGCCGACTTCGCCCTGGCCGACACCGCCCTCTGCAGCAGACACGCCGAATCGCTTTCCAGTACCCAAGACTACCTTCGCGCCGTGCTTTACAGCGTCATGAACCTGCTCTTCAACTTTGGCCAACCCAACGGGTGTCGTTACAGCTCCCATCGTCGTACCGGGCTTTGCGCCATGACCGACAACGAGTTGAGCGGCCTTCTTGACGAACATTGCGGCGAATCTGTCGTAGACACCCGCCTGGACATAGACACGATTCGCCGAAATACAGGCCTGGCCGGCATTCCTCCACTTCAACGCCATGAGTTGGGTGAGGGCTTGCTCGAGATCTGCGTCGTCAAAGACTATGAACGGACAGTTTCCGCCCAGCTCCAGTGTGCATTTCTTCAAGTTTCTTGCACACAGGCCCGCCACGATTTTCCCGACGCGGGTGCTTCCAGTGAAGGTAACTTTCTTCACTAAAGGATGCACACACATTGCCTCCGAGAGGCTAGGCGTATTCTCCAGCGAAGTGGTCAACACGTTGAAAACGCCTGGGGGGAACCCAGCCCTTGTGGCGAGATCGGCGAGGGCCAAGCAGGTCAATGGCGTCTCCGGAGATGGTTTAGCAACCATGGTGCAACCGGCAGCAAGAGCAGCGCCAGCCTTTCGCAGGATCATGGCGATAGGGAAGTTCCAGGGGACCAAAGCGACTGAAACGCCGATGGGCTGCTTAATAACAAAAACCCTCCGATTTGGAGCGGACGGAATGCTTACGGAACCTTGGATGCGCTCTGCTTCTCCAGCAAACCACCATGCAAATCCCAGAGAATAGTCAACCTCGGCGTGGGACTCTGATAGTGGCTTTCCCGTCTCGTACGTCAGAAGCTTTGCCAGGTCATCACGGGCATCAGTGATGAGGCCGTGCCAGGCAAGAAAAAGCTGGGCTCTCTGGCGTGGGTTGAGAGCACTGTATTCCAGAAAGGCCTGATGAGAGGATGTGATGGCTGCATCAACGTCTTCTGGCCCATTGTCAGGACAGGTCGCCCATGCTGTCTCACTTCCGGGGTCGAGAACATCGAATACCTTCCCAGAAGCCGCTGTCACCCATTTTCCGTGAACGTATGAGTCTTGGTGGAAGAGGGTAGGATCTGCGAGGTGAAAGGGGAGTCGATTTTCGTTATCCTGAGACATTGTTGATGTGTATGTGATATTCCCAAGCCTGTGCAGAGAATGATGACAGATGATGGAGATAACGTGAATAAGGTGTCGATTAAAGAAAGTGCTGGGTTCGAATGAGGATTTAATGGAAAAAATATAGCATTACTCAGCGCGTTAAGAAGCCTTCTTGTCACATTGGTAGCAGAGTAGAGTGTAGAGACGAGGTTATCTCAGGCTGTACTGCCGCCGGGCCGGTCCTGTATGCGGCAGGCGATACGGGCAACCTGATTTTTACTAGTTATATCCACCGTTCGGCTAGATAGGTGGAAACGGTATGATTCATTCATGGATGGATGGTTTAAGTCTGAATGCTTGCGTTGCGTGAAGCGTTGTTGTGCATTGATCAACCCCATCGAAACAGCATGTTCGATCTATCATTCCCCGGCCGGTTCCCCAGTGGCGCCTCTACGTTACCGAGTTGGATCCGTTACATAGTAGACCTACCGCGCATCCGGTCCGAGTCGTGGTTACAGGACACCGTTAGTGGTCATTGGTGAGCGCGTCACGCACCGCCGTTTTGGGAATAGACGATAATGACGCTTCAACAACCAATGGATCCGGAATAGCAACCGGCAAACCTGGAAATCAACTGATGCCACTGGGATCCGATACACATGCCTTCATTCTCCTTTATGACTTAGCTCCAACGGCGAAAAGCCTCGAGCTGAACTCTTGAACACCGGCGCTAAGGTCATTTGGCTGGAAGCTCGCAGAACTGCTCCCGGGAGCCCGTTTTTAGTTTTCCGGATGGCTTAGATATCAGAATACTGGCTTGATTGAATCTCGTCCTCCTCCAATTCACATCCTCACATCAACACCACTGCGGAACCATATCTAAAAAGATGGCACCAGTATTCTCCATTGAACAGGTTCACAGCGGCTACCGGGTTTCGAAATTCACCCAGGGATACAGGGTCAACGCAATAATAGTTGCCAAAAAGCGCAATCACATGGCCGAAGGGGAGACGATACATACCCTATCTCAGTAGGGAGGAACTTCGTTCCAAGAAACAAACAACTCCAAACCACCTAAGGTTATTATTAAAATAATGGTATTCTCGACTTTAGCTCGCTTTTTACAACACCAAGACTATCCATTTTTAGGTGTAGGTTTTACGATTATGTATCTATATTGGATAGGGCTGCTACTTTATGGTAATCGCAGAGCGTTGGCATACTACCTACACACGGCAACACAATTTGATCAATCATCTAGTTACGTAGGAGAATCAATGAGGGGTCCTGTTGTTGTCTTGGCCACCCAATAACACTCGCTGTGGTAGGCAGCACAGCCCTTTCACAGCCACCACTTTCATGTGCCACAGCAGACGGTCTCCGGTTTTGCTCAAACCAGCTGACTTGAAAGCAGCCACCGGGCGTCGAGTTCTGAGACCTGGGTGACAGACAGCTGGATTCACTTTGGGGGGATAGGCGAGTGCCTCTTCACCACCCACTACTAAGCTGTTTTCCCTTCCCATACCTAATCTACTTACTCATTCCTCACGTCATTTACATCTGCCATTCAAGGTTCAAACATTCGCAAAGAATGTCCGCTCAGACGGGTAGCCATCAGGAATTCATATACACTGCGCTCCCATCTCACCAACATATCCGCCTCCTTCAACTCGACCCCGGAAGTTTCCAGGACCCAATCTCGCTACATCTGATACCATGTTCATTAAACCTGGTCCCCAACTTCGAAGCTCTCTCCTATACCTGGGGAGATCCGTCACTGGAACGCAAGACGATCTTCTGTGGGGGTGGAATCATCAAGATTGGACCTAATCTACACGATGCTCTTCGCCACTTGCGGTTCCTGGATCGAAGCCGTCTCATCTGGGCTGACGCCCTTTGCATCAATCAGGGCGACATCGCGGAGCGTAGCCAGCAGGTTCAACTCATGGCAGGAATCTACTCTGGTGCAACCTCAACACTCATTTGGCTAGGAGAAGAGACTCCCGACTCTAGCATGGCGATTCCTGCACTGCGGAAATTTGCACGAGCATCAGAACCAATCGATTGGATAGCTCTCTCTGCATCACCAGAGACTATGGCTCCTCGCTATTATGGACTCATCGAGCAGACCTTTGGATCCAGGTACGCTCCTGAGCTGTTCCACATCTCCAAGCTCCTTTGTCGACCATGGTTCACCCGCAAATGGATAATACAGGAGCTTCTCCTCTCCTCCCAGCCATTACTTATTCTGGGCAATAAGCAAGTTCCCTGGGATTCTCTCCAAGATTTCATCCTTTACATGTGCGCATATAAACTCGAGGGCCACCTGACCTGGCCCGGCTACGTCGGTCCATCTGTTGCCGCGTTTATTGGACATGCATCAACGCTGATGTTGGGACGTCTGAAGCGAGGGCTTCTGCCATCATCTACACTGTCTCAAGGTGTAGCCATCTTTCGTTCTTTCTCGTGTCAGGACCCGAGGGACCACGTTATTGGCTTGCTCGGCACGGCTGATGATCTGTCGCCTGATGATCTTGCATTGTTTGCCGATTATACTCGTCCGGCGGCTGACACTTTCTTGCTCTTTGCGAAATGGTCCATTGTGAATAAAAAGAGCCTCGACATCTTCTCTTTGCGCTCGTGCTTGCCAGTCGATTCAACGACTCTGCCTTCTTGGGTTCCCGATTTGGCAGTCCTGGCAAGCACAGAATCCGGTTCTCCATTGAATCATAACGCACATTACAGAGCCTCCCGGAACTCAAGTGTCTCTGCATCAATCGCCGGCAATGTCCTTTCTCTCTCCGGACGGTTCATAGACACAGTATCCAAGGTTGGGCAACGTGAGTTCGAACGCGTTGGCCACTTCATGGATCCGACAGAGGATAGGGAGAAATGGCTTCAAAAAGCCAAGATAAATACGGCACTTTTCCTTGATGAGGCAGAAACGCTAGGCGGGTGGGCTTTGTGGAAGGGTTCCGCCGATGAATCGACCACCAAGACTGTTCTTGCTGTTCTCAGCACTCTTTTAGAGCCTCAATGGAGAGCTTTCTTCTTGACAAGGGAGCGAACCGCATTTCTCCGGGCTATGTCTGGGGACTTCAGCAGTAGTTACACCAAACGACAGCTAGCGTCCCTTGAGCAATTCATCAAAGGCTGCCAAGCGGTTGGGCGATTGAGTGTCAAGGCTCGAGTCTTTCGAGGCATGCTACAAATCCTCCTTCAGAGAAGCCCCGAGTGGGAAGTCCAGATGACGCAGTTCATTCATCGTCGGTTCTGTCGAACTAGGAGCGGTCGCGTCGGCTGGCTGCCTCGCTCTGCGGCCAAGGGAGATTTAATCTGCGTATTTGATGGAGGAGAAACTCCGCATGTAATTAGGAGATCCGAGTCTGGAAGATATCGCCTTGTCGGAGATTGCTATATCCAGGGTTTGATGGCTGGCGAGGGCATGGCGTTGGGTATGCCAACCGAGACTATTATGCTGGAATAGCGAGTATTTTTTTGGGATATATGGTAGGTTGTAGAGTTTATAAGAATATAATATTGACCTATACTAAGATTAATCAAGGCTCATATGATGACGTTGTCATTGCGTGGGCGTTGCAGAAGTTACATGGTGCAATATCCTCAATAGCCAAGCAGTGGTGGCGGTCTCAGCCATGAGATCGTAACATTAAGCACGAAGTACGAGAGTCCTCTTGGGTATCTCATTCTCCAGGATCTCCCAGCAGTTATCGACAAGGCCAAGGCCTCTGGCGAGGGGGTTGGTACGGGTTGCAACCAATAGACTTGAAGTTCCGGCAGCACAGAAGGAAGTAAAATCTGTGATCAATTTGTTTAAGCCACTGTTGATAAAGGGCAGGTAGGTAATATTCCGAACCAGCCTGCTTCCTATGTTGGATCAAACTTGAGTGCGATCTTCGGCCTCCAGCCTACTGCCTGCCTCTTCGTTCCTCTAAATGCCTCAAGACTCGGGACGCCCACTCACTTCAGCTACATAATAGCGGAGCACGAAAGGCGCGCCCTTGGTGACTCATCTGTCTTCCGCCTGCGGACTTGTAGACTTGACTACTGTAATTACTCAAGTCCACCAGTGTGAGTCCCGACAATAGCCGAAAGCCCTCAACGAGTGATCCAACCTAATACAGATAAAGATGTCCAACAATCCGCTCTAGATTGTAATTCACTACTTTGGATCACCTCCTTACCCTGAAGTAGATCTATGGACCCGAGCAGCAAAACAACGCATCATCAACTCCATGAAAAAAAGCATTCCAATCCACTTTTGAGTCATGAATGCGTATGAAAACCCGGATCTCCAGAGCGAGCTTGACGCCATCAGCTCCTCAGTCCAAGCGATCACCCAGCGACTTCTCACAACGACACACAATGTTGAGGTAGACCTGATCGTGAAAATTGCCCAGCCAGCGGACATCCCCCATCTCAGATCCCTCAGCACTCCGGGGGCAGGTCACAGTGTGGATCAAGTCATTGAAGATGCTTTCGGAATTTTCGACTATCGGGCTCGCGTCAACCATCCTCACTTCCTTGCGTTCGTTCCTGGGCCTGCCCATCCTGTCTCCTGGTTAGGAGACTGCATCTCCAGCGCCTTCAACTCCTTTGCGGGATCCAAGCTTCAAGGCTCTGGAGTTGCCATCGTCGAGAAGGAAATAATACGATGGCTCGCAACCAAAGCTGGACTTCCCGATACCGCTGGCGGGGTCTTTGTCTCTGGCGGATCAACAGCGAATCTGACAGCCATGGCAACGGCTCGAGATTGTATCCTCCCATCTGGCAAAGAGAATCTCGGAGTGGCCTACCTGTCCGACCAGACCCATTACTCAGTGGCCAAGGCCCTTAGAGTTCTAGGTTTCAAGCATCATCAGATACGCCTCATCCCCTCCAATGAGAGCTTCCAGATGGACACCATTCATCTCTCAACCGCGATACAAAATGACCGCGAAACTGGGCTGGCTCCATTTGTAGTCGTCGGTACTTGTGGAACAACAAATACAGGTACTGTCGACCCCTTGGCAGACCTGGCTGAGATATGCAGCCGAGAGAAATTGTGGTTTCATGTAGACGGTGCATACGGCGCATCAGCATCCCTTTCCAGAACAAGAAGCAACGTCACGCAAGAGTTGGGTCTTGCTGACAGCATCTCTTGGGATGCACACAAGTGGCTCTTTCAGACCTACGACTGCAGTCTCCTCCTCGTTCGAGACCAAAAGAATCTGGTGAAAAGCTTCGGTAACGACGGAGATTACCTCCGCGATGCCTTTGAAGACGATGTCATCCCCAACTTCTGGAACTACGGCATCGAGTTGACACGACCAGCTCGGGCGATGAAGTTATGGTTCACTTTTCGGGTTCTTGGTGTTGAAACCATCGGAAGGATGATAGACCAGGGATTTCTGCTGGCTGAAAGAGCAGAGGAGGAGCTAGGCCGACTGAAAGATTGGGTAATAACGAGTCCTGCGAGCCTGGCGGTATTGACCTTCCGGCATGTGCCGTCTTGCAAAGCGGAAGAGGACCTGGATGAGCATAATAGGGCAATCTCACAAAGACTGCTTTCCGAAAATGACGCCGCGATCCTTACGACTAAATTGCGTGGCAAGGTAGTGTTGCGGATTTGTTCGATCAGTCCATTCTTGACCGTTGAGAGCATGGCGAATTTGGTTCAAAAGATAGACCAGCATGCGAGAATTCTTTCTGGGATTAAGTACTAGATAGAGGCTGTAGAAAATTCACGACAGTACGGGAGTTGTCTCTGACGCTTCCATGCTGGTACAGTGGAATACGCCCGTGGCTATTCAGGATCATCTTGAATTGAAATAACCTCCATCAACTCAATACTTCTCAGACTCCAAGCAATGTCTGTTGTCAGACCAATGGTACTGAAACCCCTTTATTCATCTGAAAGGGTTTCATGATATCTCATGTGGTGCAGAGACTTCTGGAAATTAGAAACCGTTTATTTCAAGCTGATATCCTGGGGTTTGGTGACCCTTGTTCGTGTCCCGAGAGGATCCTGGCGGGTAAATGCTGACGACATGGACGAGATCGCCTTGGCCATCAGGGAGAGACGGTAGGATTGCTGTACTAGATGAGGCCTCCGAGCTTTCTCTATATAAAGATTGAAGCAAGCTAGGTACCTCGAACTGGAATTTGATACGTAAACTGACATGGAGTATTGGTGGCAATCTTGAAGAATCGTCCAGCCGCGACGAAAGTATTACTCACGGGGTGCATCCGTGCCACCACGACGTCCTATACCTACTCAGCATATAAGACTTGAGTTTATCTACTCTAAGCTCAAATGGTCTCCCTTTCAAACTACGCTGCCTCTGCCGTCCGTTGGCTCTGTCCCCTTCATCTTCGGAACTTCCCATATATTCTCAGAAACCACCACAGAGGCCTGCCGCTGTGCTATTTGGCCCCTAATCTTGTGCTGGTGGGCAAACGAATCAACTCTCACATGCTCCCCTCCTCCATCCATATTATTAGTAGAGCTAGCCACGCCACCAGAGTATGCTGCCAATAAGCATGTTTTCACTCAACTCAAACGCGCCCATTCCGCATCTACTAAAACCGCAGCGTCACATACGTCACATGCTCGTATACCAGGCGTAGAGTAAGCAGGCAGAGATTGGTTATCACAAAACCCTACAGTTAAGAATACGGAAGAAGAGCATATCATGATGCGCATGGGCAAAGCGCTAAGGGGTTTCCGGAATTGTATATGGAACGAGCCTACCCCGACGCTTCTAGGTCTGACATTTCCTCAAGCAACAGTGTTTGTCTCCATATCCTCACAACAACAACAACCACGACTTCCATTCTATCGGTAACGTCTATAGCTACCTATCACATACGGACGCCACGAAATATCTGCCATGCCACCGTCCAGGGGCGAGAAGGACCCCATACAGTATTCGTCAGATGCACCTTGCGCCATACATACAGAGACCATTATCACGAATCATTCCAAGAATAGCGTCCCAGTCAATATTGATACCGAGGCACAGAGCAGCAATCCGACTCGTGAGGAAGCCGTGACTCAGGGAGATGACGGTGGAGGTGGAGGTGATCATGAGTATCCGACGGGCCTACATCTAGCGTTTATCATAATCGCCCTCTTCCTCAGCATTTTCTTAGTGATTCTAGACACAACTATCGTTGCCACAGCGATACCCAAGATTACGGATGAATTTCAACGTCTTGACGAGGTGTCTTGGTATGGTGCTGCCTTTTTCATTTGTACTGCTGCTTTTCAATCGACCTGTAAGTGATCCTGCCTCACCTACTACCATACTACCATGGTGGTTTCTCCTTGTTTCCAGACTGACAAATGAACAGGGGGCAAGGCATACAAATACTTTCCCCTCAAGATCAGCTTCCTGATCTCCATCCTCATCTTCGAAGTGGGCTCCCTCATCTGCGGAGTTGCTCCTCATAGTGTGACGTTGGTCGTAGGCCGTGCCATCGCCGGCATTGGCTGCGCTGGTATCGCCTCAGGGGCATACATCATTATCGGTTTCAGTGCCCGTCCAGAGAAGCGCCCAGTTCTCACAGGCGTCCTGGGGGCTTCTTATGGTATCGCCTCGGTTCTAGGACCGCTAATAGGCAAGTTTATACCTCTGTTGGCCTCCCATCCTAGTCTCCTAGCACACGCGGGTGTTGGTGCGTTGATGATGAGTCGCTAAGGTTGAGAACCAGGGGGCATATTTACCGACAAAGTGAGCTGGCGATGGTGCTTTTACATCAACTTACCAATCGGAGGCGTCTCGGCCGCCATTATTCTATTCTACTTCTTCACGCCGCCCCAGGCCGTCCCAGCTCCTGCACCTCTTCGGGAGAAGCTCTTACAGATGGACCCTGTTGGCACAGTACTCGTCATGGGCTTTGTTATCTCGTTTCTGCTTGCTCTTCAATATGGAGGCATTCAGCACCCTTGGCGCTCCTCCATAGTCATCGGTCTCTTTGTCGGTTCCGGACTCATGCTTGTGGCCTTTGTGGCACTTGAGTGTTTCCAGGGCGAGCGATCGATGATTGCACCTCGCCTCATCAAGAACCGGACGCTCAACATCTCGTCTGCATATGCATTCCTCTTCGCCGGTGGCTTTTTCGTTTTGATTTACTATCTTCCAATCTATTTTCAAACCATCCACAATGTCTCGCCGACAATGTCTGGAGTTCGCAACCTACCGTTCATTATATCAGTCACTCTGGCTACCATAGTGTCTGGTGCTTTCATTACCAACACCGGGATTTATGCCCCGATTTTAGTTGCTAGTGCAGCTATAGCGACAGTCGCTGCTGGTTTAATCTACACCCTTGATATTGGAACCGGCAGCGGCAAATGGATTGGCTACCAGGTCCTTGCCGGCCTGGCCTGGGGTACCGGCTTCCAAGTCCCAATGATTGCCACCCAAGGAACATCAACTGAGTTGGATCTGGCTTCTAAGACTGCAATCCTACTATGTAAGTCGCCACATTCACTGTCGCTTGACCCTCACCCATCTCTTAAACACTATCGAACTCAACAACTTAAAAACTCAAACAGTCTTCCAAACTGTAGGAGGTGCCTTTCTCATTGGTAAGTTCATATCTGTCACTTCATGTGTCTCAGGCATGTTCCTGAACCAGGAGTGAATAGTCCCTGCCCCTTCATCGCGTATTGCCACGAGAGCGATCTATTACGCGCAGTTCTCATCGCACATCACTCTCCGTATTTCTTCAAAATGTAAATATTGACTCTCGCAGCTGTGGCTCAAACCGGTTTCCTCCAAATCATGCTTAAGCAAATGCGCAAGATGGCACCTCAGGTTTCACAATCGCAGCTCGTCCAAACCGGCGCAACTGAGATTCGGGATGCTTTCGACAAAGATGTAGTACGGTTGGTCATTCGAAGTTATATGGATGGACTGAAGTTTGTGTTCGCCGTCGTCATTGCTTCCTCCGGTGTTGCATTTGTAGTGAGCTTGGGGTCCAGATGGTCAAGGTTGAAGACGAAGCATCAATCTGGAAATGTGTCTTTAGCAACTCCTCAAGAGTCCAGCTAGGTAAACAAGGCAGGGGGGGGGGTTGAAGTATTTCAGGTTTCACAATAGTGTTTTGACGGGGGAAATACAATGTCTTGATCAGTCACAGATCTTATAGCTCAAAAACGAATGCTTCGGCATGCAAGATACTCAGCCCAGAAAAAATACAAGCCAACACCAGCGGGGGAGGAGGGGGGGCTCTGAGAGAGAGACGGGCCACCATTCGACGAGAGTATATTCAAGAAGTCACCAAATAACAGAACGGGCTTGGTTGATCGAAACATAACGGCTCAGAGCAACCTGTTCTTACTCTCGCCTAAATGCGTATGACGGGGGAGCAGAGTTGTCCTAGGAGCACGACCACAGTTGGTCTCAGGTACTGTTCTAAGATTGCCCTGCTGTATATTGGGGAGACTTCATCTTTCTCCCATCCTGTATCAACCCATATTCCATGTCATTCAAGCTCAACGTTTCTCGCATCAGCATCTCAACCTGAGGTCATTCATTGCTGTGCACGATCAGGTGATGCCACTACGGTCGCATCGCCGAGTCTCCTGAAGGCTACATGCTGGTCATTACCTGGCCGACGATGAAAGCCTTGGGATCTTTCGGAAACTCCCCAGTTCGCACTGAAGTACCAGATGAAATGGGAACCTATTCCGAGACAAGCAAGACTCATCGACTTTACGAAATGCACCTGGTATCCGCCCTTGGGGCCCAATACCAAAATACGAGCCGTCTAATTTCCGGCAAATTTATCAAGAGACACGCGAATCATTACGAAAGGTGCGGGTCCTTTTTGGTTCAACTCATTTTTTACTCTTCACACCCCGATGTCCCCACGCACACTGCCGAGAGATCTTTTGAAACGACTATGGAGTTGGCCCCGATAAATGGGTCTGATGGATGATTGTCTTGTCTCGGGATTTGCCCGCCAGCCATCTCCTGTCTCAAGTCAGACTAGGTGGCTGTGGAGAGAAGTAAGGAAGTTGGGGAATCGCGACCTGGACCTGAAACCACCTCCCTCCAAATCAGCCCCAAAGCACAAGTGGGTGGAATTTAACACTACACACATCTTTCATGGTCGCTATTTTTAACGTTTGGAGAAGGACAAGGCACTTCGGAATACGAGCTCTTGCGGAACTGGAGTTCTTTTGGGTCGCCAAGTACCTGCTTTGCAATCCTAAGTCCTAGGGAGACCAGTCCAGTCTCCAGATGCTGCCCTCAAGGCTAATCACGTGGCCCCTGGCAGGGGCAGAACGCCTTGCACCTTGACAGACCAGAATCAAAATCCAAGGGCCTCGCCCGGGAGAGGCTACCCTTTTGCAACCAAACTCCAGACGTTAGGGACGTCGCCAGCAACTCGTACACCACCTTGTTCAGCGATACGTCCCAGGACATGCGGGATTGTTTAACAGACTTAGCGATAGAGGGATGGCACATGCCAGACCGTTAAGACGAGAATCACATGGCACGCCTGTTTGTGAACGCTTCTCCTGGGATCTTGGACCAAGTCACATCATCGAACCTAGCGAGTACAATCAAGGCCCCCGTAGTATTATTCACACCACCCGGCGGAGCAAGTAGAGGCTCCAGGACGAAACCGAGTGCTTGAGATTCATCCGTCCTATTACCAAAATATCAGTCTCGATCGGCGATGTGGATTTCAAAGATGGCAGCGCATACTACCTGGCCACAGAGTACATCAAGGACGTTTTAATGAAGAAAACAAGAGGCTCATGTTCTTCTAGATATCATGATGTTGCTTATTTTCACTGTTCTTCTCCGAGATGCCACGTTCCAAGAACACTGAGAATTCCTGCTTTGGTGACGAAGTTCAACAACTCCTTTTGGATTCTAGCCGTGTTAAAATTAGCAACTATATTCAATCCCCCGATATTCTAAGTTTGGGGTGAGAAAGATCTACATCCTAAGTCCACAGGTTTCAACCATCTATTCAATATTGCCCCGATTTCCGGCGGGCAGGTAATTATCCCGACAAATGTCCCCGCATTAATGATAGCCCTTAGTAAAACAATAACTCGTAACGCCCAATCTAATAATCTAATGGCGGAGTAGATCTGTCAAGCCATCCCATCAGAAGAGAAGCTGGCGGAGCAAACATGGATGAAAAATCAACGGCGACGTCCTTGGTCCCTCTGAAAGACAGAGTGGAGGATACCACGAGACCCGCGGCATGTTCTGAAGACGCATCCGCTTACGTCAAGCCAAGGAACAGTGGGAGAGCAAACGAACAGGACACCTGCACAGCCAAGGGCACGATGGCGTAGGTACCAGTCGAGAACTCTCCAGGTGCGATCCTCCAGCCCCAGGGTGCACCAACAGCCATGTAAATCATGCCCGCGGCGATAACAATACAGATAAGGAAAGTGTACTTGAATCGGTGCATCATCTTGTTGAGACCGATGTAGATACCCGTGGGGCCCAACTCCTTGGAGGTGGACGCCCACTCGATGTTGACGGAAAGGGCGTGGCAAAGCAGAGCCTTGGCGCAGTTGATGCTAATGCCGCCAAAGAAGAGAATCAAGAAAGGCAGCCACTTGACGGTTTCGAGAATGGTGACCCAGAATGATTTCTCCTTAAGGCGGTGGCGCGTCATGCTGAAGGAGACAGAGGCAACGCCGTTGAAGACCACTAGGAGAGACACCCAGATGCCCCATGAAGGAGTGTAGAAGTGGTCAAGGTCGGAGAAGAACAGGCCGACGAGGACATAGTTGACGAGGGTGAGAAGCATGCCAGCGGCGATGGCGTAGTCTATGTTTGTCAGTTTGGCCATCTCGAATGTCGCAAGGAGTTTCGTGTACGTACAGGTGAAGATATAAGCAATAATAGAAACCTTGCTGGAAACTGGCATGTTGCTCCAGAGGAAGCGAAGGAACAGCCTGGTGACTGGGCCCTTGTAGATCCATTGGTACCTGCCGTGATGCGATTAGTATATTTTCCAGGGGTGTGAGACATGAACGACTTACAGAGGGTGGAACACGAGTTCATTGCAGCCGTAGGCGTACTTCTCCCAACGATTCAGCTCATCATAGACAGTCAGAGAGACGCCCTCCTCGAAGCCTCCGTTATGATAAGTGGCCAAGCGACAGACCATGCCGGCCATCTGAACACGCAGACTGATGTCGAAATCCTCCGACACGTGTGAGTCAGACCACCACTTGGTGATACCGTCGGATGGATCAACAAAGGCGACGCTCTGAATGGCCTTCCAGCGCAAGAAGGCGTTGTGACCGACAAAGGGAGCGACATCACCGGTGCCAACACCGTACTTGATGGCCGTGTAGACAATGTTGGTGAAGTAGGTGATGCCGTTCTCGAAGATATTGTGAGCGACCTGCATCACACCAGAGCCATGCTGCAGAATGGCCACCTCGGGACTCTCGTGCATCTCGAGGGCGCCGTACAGGAGACAGTCAAGAGGCACGCGGGTGTCGCAGTCGATGATAAGAATGACCTCACCCATACGGATGTTACCCTCAGCCCAAGTCTTGCCTTCATCAGCGTCAAGCATGTTCTGCAGCGCCTGCTCGTATAGCCTGTCATCGTCTTCGACAGTCAAGTCATCGTAGCTGCAGTTACGGCCTTGGCACTCGAGCTCTGAGAGGCGGTGCAGCTCGTCCTCGACGCGGTTGGAGAAGGCCAGACAGTAGTTCATGTTGCTGGCCTTCTTGAACTTGCCCTTTCGCACGAATCCGAGTTTGTTGGCACGGCCTTGGGGGCTGAGCTCGCTGTCGTCCTGGTTGTCCACCTCGGGATCAATCGGTGCCGATTTGTTGAACCACGAGAAGAAGCCGCGGCCCTTGGGAGCCTTCATGGTGGGCATTCGCGCGCAGTATCCGATGCCGTTCTCGCGGTAGTATTGCTTTCGAGCAGCAGCCAGCTCGGGCTGAATGCACTGCATGCCATCGTCGTTGATGAAAACAGAGGCTGTACCACCCTGGTTCTCATAGTACTGGATAGCAGCCATGACGGAAACCATGGTCGGGACAACGACACTAGTTGACGAGTCAGGCGGATTCAAAACGACAATGATGGCTGGAGTTGGACGTACCCTCGGAGACCCTCCTTGTATACGGGCATCTGCACTGTGATGTGCGGCAGTTGATAATCGCGATAGCGCTTTCGGTTAGGCTTGACGGCTGCGGCGGATGTTAGGTCAGTTCCAAGGTCCTACGGCGTCTCAGATTGGCAAGGATACTACGTACCAGAATGATATTTCGAGTTTCTCAGACACATGCCAGCCGGAAGAAGCAGTTGGAAAGCACTACTAACGACGACGATGAAGAAGAACTAAACAACAGTTAGCCAATTCGCCCTCGCGGCTTCAGAGCAAGACGCTTACCAACGACAGGAAGCAGAGAGGTGGGATAACGGCAACCTATTATCCTGGTTAGATATCTGCCAATCAAGTTGTCCTAGTCTGGATTATCAAAACCAACCAAGATGAATCGCTTCCAATCGCCATCCCAAGTCCATTGTCGGAGAAGCTAAAATCGCCACGGTCAGTGTACAAACATGAAGACTGGTTGGTTGGACAACTCACCTTGGAAACACCCATACACTGTGTCAGAATCACCAGAATCATGACGATACCGATTCGGAACGAGTGCACTCTAAGGACAGGCCTCACAGGCTGCTTGCCCTCAATGTCCTCTTCATCTTCGCCTTCACCCTCCTCAACCTTGAAGGCGCGCTGGTAGACCTCATCCTTTTCGTCAAGGGCGCCACGGACAGGGGTGGCGAGGCCCTGAACTGACTGCTCTTCAGTCTGGGCAAGCAGACCGTGGGGCATGTTGGGACCAACAATCTACGTAAGAATAACCCGTGTCAGTTGTTTCATTTGTTTCTTCATTCGTTTCGGAGTTCTTTGACGACTTACAAAACCCAACAGTTGTTTCTCGACATTGTGTGCCACGTTGATGACATTTTTCGGCTCGTTCGACCAGATGAGCACACATCTCTGCTCGGCGACAATACACGAGCTGGACGAGTGCACCAGCGACTGCTGAACCTTGGCCAGCGAGGCGACGATGGGGACGCGGGCGCCAGTGCTCTCGATAACCAAACTTGCCTGGTCCGGCTTGATGGCATCAAGGACGGCGTTGGTTACCTCGGATGACATGGAGACAACGGCATTCTCGTCAAGACGAGCGACAGCTGCCACCAGGTCGGGGCTTGGGTCGTCCGGAGCATAGGCATAGGAACCGTCAGGATTCTTCAGCGCAACGCATGTGGACGACCAACCGCTGTTGATAGCAGCTGCAGCCGGTTCATCGAACCACCCGAGCAGAGTCGCACGACGGGCGATGTACTTGGCAACCTACATGCCGTTAGAATTTCAAATCGTTCCAAGAACAGTCGGTTGTTCATGGTTGTATATAGAGACCAAAGCACGTGCGGCAGTAAGACAAGGTATAGGGCTGAGACAGAAGGTGAAGTGGTGTGAGGTATGTAGAGCGCAACTGGTAAAGTGAAGAGCACAGGACAGGACAAGGTAGACAAAGACTCACCATCGCCGGCTCCTTGGACTCGGGGAGCTGCATCGCAGGCGTCCCCGAGAACGAGCTGTGAAGAGACCTCGACGGAGGAAATGTGAAGAAGGGGTTTTCTGGTGAGCGCTGGGAAATAGAAGGGGGATGAGCCCCTCCCTCGAGCTTCTCCAGCGTTTGCCAGTCTGCAGTAGGACTGTCCGGCGGGAGCACACCCGACTCACGGAAGGGAGACCGCGACTTCTCGGATGCCATCTTTCAGGTTCGAATGGGGGGGATTTGCGCAACAGAAGGATCTTGCACAGAGGAATCCCTTTTTCAAACGAACGTGAGGCTCTGTCTCGGGAGAGCGGGAGGGGGATAAGGAACTCGTGGAGAGTGCAGGGAAGAAGACGAGTTGATCAGACCAGAAGAGGCTCAAGGCGAACGGCGTTGGTCATGTTTTGAAAACTTTCCACGGACCGTTATCCCAGCGGTTTGGGTAGAAGGGCTGAGTTGTGTCGACCACGCAGGCGCCGGATAAGACCGTGTGTCCAGGCACCCAGCCGCCAATATTGAGCATAACTGGAGACTAGTCTGGTCTCGGCCAATCTGTAAGCCTCAAGATTGCGTCAAACGGCCGCCAAAAGAGGTTGTAATTTGTGCAAGCGCCTTCGTGCTTCGATAGCACATGCACTTCGGGGCGGGCTCATAACGTAAACGTCGGCCGCACAGTCGAGGAGGCTGGCTGATGGCTAGCCTAGCGAAATGGCCCGAACCTGCCGTAACGGTGAGCAAAAAAGCCACTAGATAGCAAGGACTTTTTCGATCAGCAGAACCAGGATTGGCGGATAGCAACATCCGTGGTCAAGACGTCACCGGCAGTTGGCTGGATAAGGACCAGGACCCATGGCCTACTACGGAAACAGTTGCAGCAGCAAGCATCCGAAGAGAGCAAGTTCTAGACAACTGAGACCAGCATCTTGCCAACAAGGGGGTTACATGGCCCTCGTCCTTGGATCAAGGATACATGAGTGGTATCCAGGAGCCACTCCCCCAGATTGAACACCCGCCCCACAATCTACCTAGTGAAAGGGGCAAGAAACGGTACTGCATTGGAAAAAAGGAGAAAAGGAGAGACAGACGGGAAGACCCTGATGGCTTGCTCTTGGCTGTCTTGGAAATTTCGGTTTCCGTTCCGTTTCTTCTTCAAGACTCACCAAAAATTGGGTAAGGATCTTTTGAATAAGATGAATTCAGACGAAAAAGGACAGTGAATAAACAAAAAGTACACACTAATATTATGTGAATTGTTGGTTTAATTTTCAATGTGTTTGCACGTGTCCTAGGAATTTTCAAGTTTGATTTCTTTGAAAGAAAAGAAAAAAAAAAAACAATTGCCTAGGTAAGGTATCCGTAGTCAATTCAAAAACGGAGTGGATTTTGCCAAACGTTAAAAACGCCACATGTCTTTCCTTTTGGTCTAGCACGTTTCAGGGCTACCACCAACAGCGGGGAGTAGTGCTAAATCCACACCCATCGTTGTTGCCTAACTATTACCGGTTGACAGTGATCGCTCGCCCTTGTTGCCCCCACTTCTGCGGGTCCGGCGCCAAGGCCGCTAACGGAACGTGTTGGGTCGCCTACTTTAGCGCGTCATGTCGGCTACTATCCCCTGTGAGAGATTGGCGAGGCGCTCGGGGGGGGGGGGGGAAGGTGGACCTTCCGGTCGCGGGTTTTTCATGTTTTTTTTTTTTTTTTTCCGTGTTTTTTTTCGTTTTTGCTCCCACCCC
>JABFFI010000516.1:23614-40100 GCA_013623725.1 Fusarium robinianum | reverse complement strand
CTTCCCCCCCTCTCCCCCAGGCAGAGAGCTAGGCAGTGCGTCTGGGGAATATCTGCTCGTCACTCGTGGCTTGTCCCCTCTTCCCCAGACATTTCGAAAGCCGCCCCTCCACACCTTTCGAGTTCTCTTTGCTTCTTTCCACATGTATGCACCCTATAATGAGCTGTGGATGGTGTACGATGTATGCAGAGTGCATGGACGTATGGTTTCTGTCTACCTACTCTCTCTTCTGCTTCACCCCACACGACGCACATGGAGCGATGGCAGCAACAGTTAGCAGAACTTCCCCCCATGCAGTTCTCTCGCCAGAAACCAACCCTCCTTCGGAAACTCACGCGCTCGGCTCTTGAAGAACCAATAGGCCGCAAGGGACGTCGATGAGCAGGTTGCCTACCTACATACGGAGGCTCTCTCTGCCGACGCAATGTCCTCCTCCTTCTTTGATGCACTGCCTCCACACTTGGTGATGTCTGGGCTCTGCAGAGGACGACGCACAGATGCCCCGGGAATCGGGCCCTGCCAATGAACTCGCGACAGCAAGCATGAGAATGGCGTCTCGGTGTCGTTCGTGTGTGGGGTATGGGGAGCCGAGGAGGCTGAGGGGAGACCCGGTCCGTCCCGGGGAGTTGTTGCCGGTGACCGCGGCGTGAGGGTGCGTCGAGTCCGTAGAGTATCGGCCGACTTGGGGTAGCTGGCCCGGTGAGACGCATACTCCTCCTCCTCCTCCTCCTGCCCCCTATTCTCCTACCCTACTCCTCTTCCATGTACGCCAAGGGGGGGGCCGGGAGGAGGGGGTTGATGCGATGCTGTGCATACGGATACCGGTTCCGCGCTCTTTCGATCGTCGTTCTGACCACGCAAACCGGCTCGGTCAGATGCCGTGACTAGGACACGGGAGAGGAGAGGGGGAGGAAGGAGGAGACAACATACACCACGACGAGGATGGTATCGGCCCTTGCTGATCATGGGCTACACCAATGTCTGGCTTCTCGCCATCGGCGGTACCCTGGAAAAGAGAGACAACACCACCACACACACCCTAATTGTGCATATCTCACGACCCAAGGGTTTGCCCTGGCATTGACGTCGAGAAGGTAAGCCAACAAAACGGTCCGCTGTTCGGATAGAGGCCGCCATCGTGTCGTGAAATCCCTGCATTCGGCGCGTCTTGGGTTCTCAACCTCGGATGTGATCTAAACGGCAATCCGATGTGACTTCTTGGGAATTGGGATACTCTTTGACCTCCCACTTTACTTGTGATTATTGGTCTCTTTTCTCTGGGGTTTGACGACTCGGGCACCGCTGTCCTTTCCCCCATCGATCGAGTTTCAACAACGACTCTGCGTTGTGCACGATTATTTTCGAAATCAAACGCCCAACTTCGACGATGCGATATCCACGAATGCCACTTGACCAATTAACCTCGTAAAGACGCGAAACGGGCTCATTGATACAATTGTCACTCGTACTCACGGCTCCGCTTTTGAACTGAGGTATTGTCTTCAATTCAAACGACGTCTGCTTCACGACTGGACTTTGGCGAGTAACGTCTCTTCCCAGACAGAGACTGGCGAACGACACCAACACCGTGTTGGCACAACCACGCATAGGAAATAAGGAGTGTCTTTGGACAAACGCAACGCCGAGTCTATTGTTGTTAATATTGACTGCCGAGAATGCCTTTATTGCTGTGATGAGTGTCAACGGCAGTATACACACTTTAATGTCTATCCCCTGAGTGTCTTTGCAAGCCTGAGTGTTCGCCGCAAACACTTCAACAGGGGACTTGGACAAACGCGATGTTGGGTCTATTATTGTTGATCTTGACTTTCAAGAATGTCTTCATTGACGTGACAAGTGTCAATGGAAGTATATACACTTCAATGACCATCCCCTGAGTGTCTCTAAGGACCAAGTGTTCACAGCAAACACTTCAACGGGAAATTTGGACAAACGCGACGCTGGGTCTATTGTTGTTGATCTTGACTTTCAAGAATGTCTTCATTGACGTGACAAGTGTCAGTGGAAGTATAGACACTTCAATGCCCGTCTCCCGAGTGTCTTTGGGGCACGAGTGTTCGCCGCTAACACTTCAAGGGGAGACAGGACTGAGGCACGACACTCCTCGAACAAGTCACGAAGAAGGTACTCCTCCCCCCCATGAAGGATACCAAGCAGCCCCAGTCGATCGTGAGGCATCCTATTCATGAATGACCCCAACAGGAGCTCCCTTTGATACTCAAGTACAAACATCCACTTCCCTGGGATACAAAAAGATGATGTCGAGACCCATGCGCAGAGGCGAAGGAAGTCTCTATAATGGTATGGGATATCCAGACGTTTACCTTCTGGACAACAAGCATGGCAACGGCAATGGATGGTGCTACAGACGGGACATCAACGGGGACGTCGTCAGTGTTCAATGGGTGAGTACGGGGGCAAACCACCTCCTCATACACTCCCCTACCACGGGCATGACGAGACAGACACTGCCACCTAGGATTGGGACTGTCCCAAGGCACTGACGGCCAATTGCCCTAGCAACAGTCCAGTGCCAGGGGCACGTCCCTCTGTAGCCATCTAGTGCCCCCATCACCAAGTTCTGACCCGCATATCTTAACCCGCTGCGGCGTAGATGCTTGCGCGTAACTTGTCCATATTCATAGACGCATGAGAGCCTCACTTTCTATTCGACCAGGCCCTGAACCACCGTCTTAGCGTGTTTCCAGACGCGTGTTCCTGCATGAGGCTCTGCGAGCAAAAAAACAACAACTCTAAATACCGTACCCTGCTGAGCTCGCGAAGTTCCCTCCTGACTCTTCACCCGCATCATCACTCACCGTGGTCGACCCCCAACCACAACAACCTCACCTCACCCGCGATCCTCAAGCCTTCGTCTTTGGACTCTTGAAATCGTACTCTTCTTCTCTTCACGGTTCCCTTCTTCTCTTCACGGTTCCCTTCTTCTCTTCACGGTTCCCTTCTTCTCTTCACGCTTCACTTCGATCCTCATCTGCGAGCACGAGACGACAAAAACCACGCCTCAGTCGCGACCGCGGCTGTTGCCCTGACTCGTTCTCGGCTTCGAGTAGAGAAGACCGGAGAAGTATCCTTCTACTACCCTTCTTCACTCATCACGAACGCCTCAGTTTGCAGCTGACAGCGTTCTCCCTGGTACCTACCTGTCTACTCTCCCTTTCACCTTCCAAACCTTCCCGCCTGCCCCTTACCTACGGCATCACACACACTTTGGTGGGTCACTGCCACCTTCCCCTTCATCTCTCTCTACCGACTTGCCTCTCAAGGCTTCTGTCGGTCGCCTCTTTGGGTCAGAGGCACCAAAACCTACCGGGGTTCCTTCCCTCAGTCATCAGACACAAACCTCCTCGTCGGTGGTTGCCACCCTCAGCTTCAGCGACGGCTCCTTCCTCGCGTCCTTCCCCTGAGCTGCAAGCAAGAACTCAGCAATCCACCTTCCCCCCTTGAAAAAAAAAGGGAAGCACACCTTCCCCCCCCAAAAAAAACCTTGTCCAGAGTTTCTCGGACGACTACAAATACTCCGAGAAGTCTCTCCCTAGAAGCATTTCACAAGCTTCAACCCCCTTGTCCGCTTGTTCTACTTCTTCCTTTCTTCTACTGTTCTCATCACCTGTCGTTTCTTCAACTTTCACGTCCTCCTTGTCTCTTGTTCGACTACATCAACGTCGACTTTTTCTCTGTTCTTTGGCCATCTGCCCCTTTCTTCACTTCGGTCTCTCCTTCGCCGCAGTCTCAAGCCGGCCTCGAATTCAACAGACGTCAACTCCTACTCTACGTCTGCTCGTCTCTGTCAGCCTGGTAGAAACTGCCGCCCTAATCTCTACTGTTGGGAGCCTGGAAGAACTAGGCTTTGTATTCCCTTACATTCTGTTGGCCAGTTGTCTGCCATTGGCCCCTTTTGGGTAAGTCTTCTTTTCCTTTCGTCTGATATCTATCGGCTTGCTTTAGCGGGCCGTTTGAGAGCCCTAATGAACGTGCGACTGTTTTACTCTGACAGAGCACAACTATTTGTTTTTGGCTCAAAAAGAACTCTCATGCTGATTTTACCCTACTTTTTGCTCACAGTCGAAGCCACTCGCCGACCTCTGCAAGTACCGCTTCAGAACTTCTACCAAAGAAGCACGAGAACCATCTGTTTCTGATCCCATTCGCCTTGGACCCATCCGAATAGCATCGTACATCACTGTTCTTTGCGATTGCCCAAGTCGAGATGGCTTCGAGAACCTATTCTGCCCGCGAGCTGCTGAACTTGCGACACGGCCTTCCTGATCAGCAAATTCTCCAGAAACTCCAGGACAGAATTGAGGAGGATGACGACCTGGGTATCTACTCCTCGTTTCCCAGTCAGTGCTAATCAGACGAGCTGACATTCAAGCAGGCGAGATCATATGCCTCAACACTAGCCGAGCCCTCGTTCTCCGGCCCCGACAGAGTTCTGATGCTTTTGGTGGCTTTGATGATCAGCACCATCAGCACACAAACCCGTGCCAGCATGATCAGGAAGATCAAGCTCATCGTGGCCCTGCCCGACAGCTGGATGGCACAGACTCGGAATGGAAATATCGAGGCCGAACTGACTCGGAGAACGATACGGGGGCCGTCTCTGGCCCAGCGAACCTCGCTGCCTAGAAGGCGGCCGGATTCAAGGAGTTCCAAAAGGCAGTCAAGTCGCCTACTCATGTTCGTGTGACTGCGGGAGGACGCATTGTGCCCAACACTCGAGGGTCGCCAACCACCAAAGTGGCTCGACCGCAAAACCAAGCAGAGAGCAGCACCAGTGCTCCTCGCCCCCTTACAAATGGCGCCCAGCATGATGGTGCAGCCTATCCGGTTCAGCATCATGCCTATGGACATTACGCCCAAGTAGTACCTGGCTTCGCGCCTAGCGTTCAATCTGGGATGGCCTACGCGCCTGGGCCGATCCCCGTCATGCCTCTCCCCATGGGATACAACATGCATGGTGGCTATGCTATGCCGCCTCCTGCCTTCGCCCATTATCCTCCTCCCGGCACTCAGGCACTTCAGATTCAGCACCCTGGCATCCCCCCGAGCAACCAAACCGACGTGATCTCGTTGGACCAGTCGAATGCTATCCAGATATCCCCCCCAGAGCAGTTCGATCATTCTCGCCCTTACTACTACAATGGTCAGGTCATAATTGCCCAAGGGAACCAGTACTATCCGTTTGGCATGGTCCCGCATCCTGGCATGCCAGCTGCGCCCATGGCTGCTGCGCCGATGATGGCACATCACCCAGCCAATGCGCCCGTGACTACTGTGAAGCCTGCGCAGCCTTTCAACCCAACTCAACCAACCCCATCCAATGTTCCTCAAGGCCAGGTTGGTGGTGCCAATCCAGTTTTGAAGACGGAGGCCGAAGAGCCGATCACCTCAATCCGGCGAAGCGACATCACCAAGAACCAGCTCAAGGAGATGCGCAGGCAGAAGCGGTTCATCGAAGATCAACTTCAGTACAACAAGCACCAATTGGATGAGCGATCCATGCAAGCCGAGCTGGCTAACATCACCGCCCAGATCAGAAACTTCGAAGAGAACCTGGAGCATCAACTCAACTGGGAAGAGGGAAAGTACCCCACGCTGGTGTCGCATGGCGAGGACAAGGGCATGGGATCGTCTGGCGAGGATTCGTCTGAAATTTCACGGCTCGCTTTGCAGCAGCAGAATACCAGGAGCCTTGGTCGGGAGAGAACCTTGCGTCGGTCTGTTGGCGGGATCTACTCGGCAAAGTCAGCCTCAGGATTCACGCCCGCCAGGTTTGATACCATCAACGAGGGGGAGAGAGAGAGAAAGCACACCGGTCTCCCCATCAATGCTGCCCTGGCGGCTCCTTTCCAACCTCGGGCGGAGAAGAGCTACTCTCCTGTCAAGTATGCAACCATTGCTGAGCGAGCCCCTCAGAACCCCAATCGCACCATGAGGCGAACCGTCTCCCAATGGGCCTCTTTCTACAAGAATGCACACGCGAATCGGAACTACGGCACTCCGTACCTGGTTGGCACACTCCGAGAGGGTATTGATGCTGAGACCGCGAGAGACACCGACTACCTTTACCCTCGCCCCCTGACTGAGGATGAGGAACGCGCTCGCATTATGTACTGGGGAAAGGCACCTCACCACGCCGATCGGGGTGGACTTCCCAAGTACGACGGAAAGCACTTCTACCCTGCTTCTCCTCCCAAGGATAATCCTACTGGCACTGGTGGATATTCTGCGTCGAACAGCCACTCCCTAGGGAAGGGCAAGGGCAAGGCCAGAGCCGATGCAAGCGACCCGTTCCAAGCCACCGCCCAGGCTGGCCCAGCGGCCATCAAGAACCGACTTGACGAGGCGACCAAGTCCGAGTCATTCTCACGACCTGTCAACTCTTTCACGGATGACTCTGTTCCTGAAGTTCCCCGCTCGGAGTCCTTTGTCGCCCAAGCCAGCCCAAGATATTTGGAGTTCCGCCGGGCAGTTGACGCGAGCATGCGTGCCAACTCGGAGATGGTTGGTGGCAAGGAGTCTTCTGACTCGGGAGATGACGGGGGGAGCCTGATCTTCCGAGGTCGTCGAGCAATGGAGCGTCCCGAGTATGTGAATCACGGTAACCCCCTCTGTTATTTATGAATCACACTAACTCTTATTCCAGAACCAAGCACCCCAACGAGATCTGGTCGACTATGCGGAAGAAGGGCAAGACGAGCGCGAACGTGGCACCCAACAAGGTGTCCTCGATGACGGCACAAGGTGTGCTGCCCAATTACACTGGGCATGCTACTGCTTCGTTGACTCCTGCCATTGCCGTCAGTCCCCGCAGCTCTACCTCCAAGCTCGGAGAGGCGGACGACACGCCAACTGCTAAACCGGCAGCAGAGAAGCGAGGAGAGAACCGCCGGCCTGTTTACGGCCGCCGCTACACCAAGGGAGGATCAATGCGTAGCTACCGTACCTTTGAGCGGAAAGCCCGCGGGTCTGCGACCCGTTAAAGAGAACTCACAGGACTTCCGCCAATCGCCGCGCCCTCGTCGACGCGGCCACTTCCCATGCTCCGCGAAGAGCATCAAATATCACCTTACATGTACGGCTTGAATGAGTATCGCACACGAGTCTGCATGCTGCTCAGCTTACCAGCATGCCTCTATCACGGACAAGGCCAGAACGAGTCTGGTCTCAGTTTTGCCATGCACATCTTCTAATCACTAATAATTAATTACAGCACCCGAAGGCACTGGGTTGCAGGCGTTCGGGGGTCACACCCATTGTTAGAATATCCTTGTTTTTGATGTACGGGACAGACACTCATGTATCAACTATTGTATTGGTGGTTTTCTAGTCTTTTTGGTCTTGGTCTTGGTACTTTTTTTGGTCTTTTTGGAAGACCAGCTCACGCATTGCTCACGCACAGCTTGGTCGATTATCTCTACAATTGCAAACTTTTTTGGCCCCTATCTTGGTGTCTCCATACGATATGTCTCTGTGAAATGGCCGTTGATTGCCAGTCTGACTTAGACATGACTTAGCGACGACTTCCTTGAAGATGGGACCTTCATATAATGACAGCATGGAATCTCATACTACCATGGTATGCATGGTTGATAGGTAACGGGAGCAATGATAGGGATGAGCAACAGAAAGAGATGATTCGGTCTCGAATACTTCATATGGTAACTCCGTGTGTGCATAGGTGCAAAGTAGTTTTTAGAAGAACTACCTAGGTGATCAAACTACTTGCGTATTCGACTATGATCATGTATCTCACCTTCAAATTTCCAGCCTCATATTTGGAGTCGGTGAAAATCTTCAAGCGAGAGCAGGTCCTCATGATAGTAGTTGGATCCTACTGGTTTTGCTCTTCGCCAGTCGTATACCTCGAAAACCATGGGCTTGGTGGTTGACGCGGAGATATCCTAGCGGGGGTAGTCACTTTACAGCTTACCTTGAATGAGGAGCACAAGGCAAAAGTATGTAATTTCAAGCGTCAACTGAGGACGAGAGCATGCTGGATGCAAGGTTAGTATGTCTACGATGAGAGGAGCAGCCGACGCGTGAACGAGCACGCGCTGCGTCCTCGAGCAAAGTCACACTGGTGGACCGCAGGAGAGCAGGACAAAGGACTTCGGGATAAACCTCCCATGGAGCATTTCACCAAAGGTGTTTGAGTGAAATGGCCATTGAGAACTCTAGAATTCTCAATTCATCTACCCTGCTGTAGATCCGAACCGCGTCGCGAAGAAAGCCAAGCACGGAGGTATCGTAAAAGAAACGCCAGAGTATATGCCCATTCCCTCATGAACTTTTTGTCGTTGCCCTTGGAGTCTGACCCCACAACCAGTTGGTGTTGGTGTGAGGTGAGATGGAAAAAAAGAAAATGCCGTCCTCGCCCATGGGAGGCGGGAGTGTTGTCGTTGTTTGGTTGTATCCCTATGATTTTTTCGAATTTGTTTTTGTTTGCTTCAAGTCACCGCTTAAGCAGTGACCTTGTTGTTGGCGCTGAGCTCACGGCCAATCTTGGAGCGAGCCAGGATGTCCTCACGGTCCTTGTCAAGCTTGAGCTTGGTGATGACCACGTTGGAGGGGTGGAGGCCCAGGGGGACGCTCTGGCCGTTGGCCTTCTCGCGGCTGATGCGCTCGACGTGGATAACGTACTTGAGGCGGTAGACGGAAGTGACCTTGCCCTCACGACCCTTGTTGGAGCCACGGACGATGGTGACCTCGTCGTCCTTGCGGATGGGGATGCTGCGGACCTGTAGGGGCAATTGTCAGCACGCAATGTCGCAAGGAGAGATGATCAAGGGCTCTCGACGTACGTTGTACTTCTCACGGAGCTCCTTGCTGAGAGGGGCGCTCATGATGACACGGCGGCGGTCAGAGGGAGCCTTGAAGTGAGCGGCACGGCTCTTGCGTCGCGAGGACGAAACAGCTACATTATGACAGTCAGCACATGGCAATATTGACGCAATTGGATAGCAGGAAGAAAGACTTACACTGGCTAACCTTGACCATTTTGTCGGTATTGGGCGGAAGGACGACGGTGGGTGTGTTTTTCGGCGTTGGGCGTTGGGCGTTGAAAGGAAGAAAAAAGATTGAGAAATTTTGCGAGCGGCTGAATTTTGTGTAGTGTGGAATTACCAGGATCCAGGGGCGTTGGGTGGGTGGATGGGTGAGTGTGCACGTGATCTGCCCTGGAGGCCGTAACGTTGGAGTATTGGTGATGAACTGTGCCTTACACTGTGCTGGTAGCGGGAGTTAGCTGCTGGTGAAGTCCAGCCTCTGAAATGCGAAGGGGGGAATTGGTCAATAGTAGTGCTCTGTAGGTGCGCTGAAATTTTATAGAAAATCGAGATAAGTTTCTCGATGCCCCTATCTTCTACTTCTCAGAAACCTCCAATTGGTTCGTAATACCTCCCTCACCTTGCGCTCGGAACAGTCAACACCAACCTCGACGCAGATCATGCATTTGTGAAGCGATATAGAAGTTACATTTTATCGACATGGGTTATCCAAGAGTGTCTTTTGTCGCCAATTGGTAGCGTCTAGCGCAATATACAGATAAAATAAGAGGGGGGCGTATCGTACAGTGTCTCAAGTCCGTCTACCCAACTACGCCGGCCTCTGGAATCGTCCATTGTTGTCATATCTCGCTTCTGCTCAGTTGTTAGAGATGATAAATTCCAGCTTCCCTATACCGGCAGAGCACTCACTAAAGAAGGTATAACTCAACGTCACCGTCTCTATACCCTTCATGTTCAAGTCGTTCAACAGGTCGGGATCCAGATAGAAAAAGACAGGCATATCGACCGTCTCTCCCGCATTCAGACGCTGCTCCTCGAAACAGAAGCACTGGATCTTGCTAAAGTAGGGCGCGCACTGCGCGGGCGTAACACTGTAGGTCGCCACGCCAATGATGTCCTGGTCGCTCTTGTTCGTCGCGGTGTAAAAGGCCAATGCCGTCTCGCCGGGGAGCACGCGCACCTCGCGCTGCTGAGGGACGAACTTCCAGGGCAGGACATCGGACACGGAGGCGTGGAAGGTCACGCGGATTCGCTTGGCGTCTTTGACGGGGACGAGGCGGCTCGAGATGTCGCCGTCGTCAGAACCAGGGCCGCCGTGGGCACGTATGGGCTGACCACCCCAGCCGGTGGTTTGACAGATCTACCGCACATGTTAAACAAGACCCGTAGTCGCCGGGGGTAGCACAAGGGCGAATACCATCTTGTACAGAGGAACAGAGCCATAGGTGAGGGCGACAAATCCGAGGATTGTGCTCAGGGTGTAGAACCTTGACAAATACGTGAGTCCAAGGACACCCCTTCAGAGAACGGCCTCTCCATACGCTACCGTCCTGTTCTTCTGGCGATAGTGCGCACGAATCTCGTCCATCGACGGGTTATAGGTCTGCTTCGGCGGGATCTTGGGCGACGAGCTCGACACCTTCCGGCGGAGGTCGAAACCGGCTCGTTGCGGCCTCGGTCGGGCATTCTGGCAGAAGAAGCAGGACCATGGCGACGAGGCAGCCCGGGCCGAGCTTCGGACGAGTCGAGGCGCGACGTTCATGGTCAATTGAGCCGGAGGAGTGGGTGGTATGAAAGGTGGTGAATGGAGCTTTGGGGAGGTCGGATGATCTCTGGCGATTCTTGGGTGACGTCGGCAGTCGGCGTTGCGGGACGCCGATGGTGGGCATTCATTTTCTTTCATGATGGTAACCTCAACCCCTACCTACTTAACTACCTCATGAAACGCAACAACTCCTATGTTATTGTATACTTAAAAGCAGCCATTATTCTTTCAAATAGCTCGATGGGGGAATACATTTCTCTAATCTCTGTCCTGCTCGTCCTCCTCCCCAAACGATAGTCAACGATGGTCGAAAAAAGGGTGGACGAACATTGTCAAACTCCTTCACCAAGCCTCGTCCAAGATTATCGACATGCTATATAAACCGGAACTCGATTGCGTTATTCTATCAACTATCCGAATGAATATTCCATCGACTGAAAGGCGTTCAACGAATGATAATTCTGCACGGATGGGTTATTTCCGTTGGTCGTCGCTGACCGTTGGATGAACCATGCTACCAACCCTGGCACTTGTCCTTGTGGCAGTGTCCTGTCAGCCTTCATCTACAAAGGTCTTCCAAGACGAAATTGGTTTGCCTGTTTGGTGTATCCACAGCTTCTGGCAGCTTCGGAAACATCTTCAACCATAACGTTGCCAACAACGCTTCGGTGTTGGATGCAGACCCTTCTCTTCGTAGGACTAACACAGCAAGGAGGAAGTACTACAATACCTCTGTACAGAAACCCCCAGGACGCACCGGAAATACCGCCAAACCTCATCTCCCTCGTTTCAACCCTTTCGTTTTGTTTCACAACGGATCTACCGGAACTCCTTCTGTCTTGGCTCTATCTCAAAAGGTCCCCCCCTTGCCGCTGATCCCGCACCCACATTAAAAACAACACAGCCTGCCGTACTCCATACATACATACAGTTCCCAACACCGCAAAGGCTACTAGCAGCTGACTGACAGGTGTTTTAAATGAGCGTGTGATATAATTAACACCCTGTACCTTGCAGGTTGGTGGATCCCTTTGACTCCATCGCTCACTCAAGTCGGGCGCACGTCAATGTTGTTGGTCGTGTCTCACGTCCAGAAATGACATGTTCTTCAGTCGATCTCTTTTCACGAAAGGCAGACTTTCAGTAACCACAGACCATCTCCACCGATCCTTACTTAGAAAAAGATTCTGCCTAATTCCACAGAAATTATTTCTCAAAACATACGAGTGCCTGTGAAACCCGGCTTCTCCTTGGTTAGGCTACGCTTTTCAGCCCTCGAAGTCATGGCAACCCTGTCAGCAAGTGTCCAAACCCCCTTGGAAACTCTGCACAGGCACAGCTGAAGTGACTGATCGCCATTATGTGTGTGGAGAGACACTCTCGCCCCCTTCGGAAATGCCGAGTTTGACATTGATAACCGACATGTTCCCTGACAGCCCTAAGAAATATATCTTGGCTGAGTGTGTCTCTTAGACTGCATCCTGTAGCTTTGGTTCAAGAATCATCACAAAATGGAGTGCCGCGGACGAGGGTGGCAGGCCTTTCTAAGCCTGATAATCTTCGTTGTCTGTATCATCGCCTACGCCCTCATCATCATTCTCTTCGTCTCGCCAGAAACTTACAACCTCGAATCACTAGTCTATCCCAACACAGGCTCCATCACTCCCACCGTGGCCGTCGGTCTTCTAGCTGCCCTCCTCTCTGGATCAACCTCAGCCCTCGTGACACGCTGCGTCGAACACACTCTCTGGATCAACCTCGCCCCGACAGCGGGCAAGCCAAGTTCCTCTACCGTTCTCACAGTTGGAGAGACACGTCGTCTGGCCCAATGGACTTCATCACCGCTCGAGAGATTGACCTACCCGTTCGGTGGCTTCTCCGGTCCTGATAGACGGTCATGGCTCCTCCGAGCCGCTGGTCCCCTCCTTGTGGCAACTGCCATTGTAGGCTCTGTTCTCCTTGCAGGCATCACGCAGGGAGACAACACCAATTACAAGACCTCAACAGAGAAGGCCTCTTTCGACCCTTGGTCTCCTTACATCGACCTCGCGAACAAACGATACAGGGGTGGCGCAGCCTTCGACAACCCTCATCTCGTTGCCGCCCTTTCCTCTATGAACAACTTCTCCGCCCCCGTGGCCCCCGTCTGCGAGGACGACGACACCTCTGACGCAGCGAGCTCGTGTGAAGTAGAGACACGCAGCGTGGCCATCCAGGCCAAGTGCGATCCCTCCACCAGCGACAACCCCAAGGGCATAGGTCAGGTCAGCAGCAAAAACAACTCTGTCGAGATCTGCTCCGGCCCAGACACCCCCGGCGAGCTTTGCATCACCATCAACTCCGGCGACCCAGCGACTTATGCCTCCTTCACCAGCGGCTATCCGCCATGCGAGTCTCAGACATCTGACGGTGAATGCCCCGGCAACGGCGAAGACGGACAATGGGGCCGTGTAATCGGCGCCTGGGTCAACGGTGTCGACTTCGGCGGCAAGGACTCGGAGCACCGCATCCATATGGTCGAATGCACCCTAGAATATGGCAACATCACCATCACTCAGAAGGGCAGGTCGCCCCCGGAACTCCGCCGCTCGAGCTTTGAACGCGCAAAGGGCACCGCAAGGCGTCAGTACGGCTTCACAGGCGACCCGAGCAGCGTGCTCGGCCTGAACCGGATCTACAACGACATGAACAAGTCACCCTACGACTGGAAGGGGAGGACCACGACTACGGGCGGCAACTCGGCCTTCAGCAACCCACTGGCGTTCCTCCTCCTCGGTAACGACGCAGACAACACAGCAGAGAGAGTAGCTCGCGCGATCGAAGCCAACTTCGACATGGCCACGCTGCATGCCTTCGCCCGCGAGCCCAAAGCCTCCAGGCTCACCTTCACCCGTCGCAACGGCACGCGAATCTACGTCTACGACAAGAAAGTCCTCATAATCCTAATCGTGCCCCTCCTCGCCACTCTCCTCGGCTGCTGGGGTCGCTGGCACGTAGCAAGCGAGAATATTACTGTCGGCTACGACCCCGTTGGCATCGCGCGGCGCGGCCCCGTCACGGGCTTACACTCCAACACCGCATGTCTAGGTCCCAAGGCCCGCGAGGCGGAGGACATGCTACAGGTCTGGAGGTGGGAGCAACCGGTGCAGTACCAAGACGGGACAACCTCGATAACGACAGGTTTCGCCGTGGGCCAGCATCACCAGCAGCAACAGCAACAACAGAGTCACGTAAACTGGGGGACTCAACCCCTTAATCCTAATGGCCTGGCTGACACACAGCCGGGGATGGTCTATACGGATAATTCTTCGCCGATGAGCGTCCAAAACCCATACATCGTCAAGCCATAGACTTGTATCAGTCACTCTTGTAACTCTCACAACATGATTTTTTCTATTTCTTGGGCTCGGAAATTGGCGCAAAGGGGCATATCTGGATAAAGGAAGGGAGAATAGTTGCTTTACCTCATCATGTATTGCTCCGTCTAAAGCACGATCGAGTGTCGTTTTATTCGAAGTAAAAGCGGTATGTTTTCTGGGCTGTATCTTTGAGAAAAGCAACATGCAAAAGGAGCCGGCAGGTTTAATTTCATAGAAAATAACAAGCCAATGCATTCATTAGATTATCCAACTCCATTCGTAGCTTTCCAATCTCGACGCTTTTCGATCATGCACGTAAATGTATGTATGTATGATGACCAACTCCAAGCCCACCTCTCCCTTGACTATAGAAACATCAGGCTGCTACTCATATTCGGATGCCTAATATCGATCCTCCATTTTTTTCTTCTTCTCCCCAAAGGTATAATTTCACCGTTGCTTGCCGTGAACGATTTTCCCATTGTTTCCATTCTTAAGATGTTGACCTGGCCTTGGCCTTGATCCAAACAACCTCTCCAGGGCTTGGACAACAAACACTTGGAAAAGGAGAAGAATCAGTCGCAGAAAATGGTCAGCAAGTCCAAGACGCGGCCTCCTGCCCCTGCTGTAGGTCGAGTCTGTGAACTGGAATGGCAACTTCGCGCCAAGGTGTTCTTGAGCGACGTGCAAACCGCTGCTGAAACCATCCTCGTGGAAACCATATTTTGTCCATGCACCGGCATAACTAATGCCGCGAGTGTTTTGAATGTGCCTAAGGAGTTTTTGAGCTCGGATTGCGGAAGGCGTGTAGAGCGGGTGGGAGTAGAAGTAGCGCCCCTGGGTTGTCTCTGGCTTGGGTTTGTGAATGGGGTTCAATGTGACAAGGACATCCCCAAAGGTGTTTCGGGGGATGTGCTGTAGTATGTTCATGTTGTATGTCAACGAGACTTGGCTTATGCTAGCCTTCCTGGACGACGGCGAAGATACAGTGAGATAGTTCCAACTGGTCCATGCCTTCCGTCGCTTCGGCATCAGGGAAAGGTCAGAGTGAAGGACAGCCTCGTTCTGTGACGTCTTAAAGCAGGAGAGGATAGACCGTTCTTGTTCTGTTGCCGAGGATCGGATGATATCGAAAGCTTCATCCCCATGTGTCGCCAGGATAACGTGATCGTATAGGGCCGAGGAGCCGTTTTCCAGATGGACTCTGACTTTCCCGTTGCTCTCTGTGGAAACCTGTCGGACCGGGGTTTTGAGGAATAAATGGTTCGGAGGGAAACCCTTCATGACTGCATCGATGTACGACTTGGACCCATCTCGCAAGGTCAGCCATTGTGGACGGCCAGATACTGTCGACAAAAGATGATGGTTCCAGCTTCGGGAAAGGTCAGCTCTCACTCATCCAAGGGCACATCTCATACTCACAGAAAGCGAACCAACGTCACCGCAGGAAATTCCAGAGTGCATTTGTCCGGGCTTGTGCTCCATACAGCTGCTGTCATGGGAATAAGATAGTCGTCGCGGAACGCATCTGAGTACCCCTCGCGGTCGAGATATTCCCCTATTGTTTCCTCTCTGTTGACATGGTTCATCATGTCGTTGCTCGCTCCGTAGCCCGAGTGCTCATCTTCATCGTCATTGATGAGCAGGTCTAGGGCAAATTGGTTGAATCGAATAATGTCGAAAATCATCCTCCACATTCGGGGAGAGAGGATGTTTCTTCTTTGGCAGAATAGAGAAATAAGGCTGGAACCCGCCCATTCGAAAGCACCGCGGTCCCGAGACACACTAAAGGTCATCTCGGTAGGGTCGGTCTGCACACCAATCTTGTCCAGGAAACTGATGAAGTTGGCTAGCGAGAGAGGCTGGTAAGCATGAGTATGCACGACCGTTAGACGGCACCAAACTCACGATACGTCGCCGCGTTTAGGACGATAAACCCAGTGTCGACGGCGGTTGTATACTTTCCCTTGCTGAATTGGACCGTGTTTGTGTGGCCGCCTAGCCTATCGGCGGCCTCGTACATGTAGACATCATGGTAGGTCTTGTTCAGAGCCCATAGAGCTCCGATTCCCGCACAGCCGCTGCCGACGATGGCGACCTTTTTCCTGAATAGCAACGGGTCAGCGGTGCCGTTCATGAGGTGCTAACTCCGTGGTCGACGCGTCGTAGAACGGGAGGAAGCCTCTGAGGGTGGTGACGTAGTTGAGATATGGATCTCAACCACGGCAAAAACTTGCTCGGGCGGTGATGAGTGGGGATTGTCGACGGAAGAGATGCCGGGAGAGATATCTGATGGATAGAGAGATAGATGTTGGGGAAGATATAACGATGACAGAAAACGTCCTCCTTTGCTACAACTACGTAGTGGAGGCGCATATGACAGAGGAAAGTCAAAAAAGATGCCGTTGTGTCATCCAAAACATTGATTGGCACCGCTACCAAACCGTCACTTCGCAAAAGTAGATGTTCGAGTCTGATTTGACGACGGAGCGCATGAAGATGGGGGGGGGGGATTGGCCGCTTGGGTGGGA
>JABFFI010000516.1:12780-23561 GCA_013623725.1 Fusarium robinianum | reverse complement strand
GGTGGGACAAGACTTACATATGCCGCGAATCGGGCATGTTTGTGGCGGGGAGAACGTGGCTAGCTGAACGGGAAGGATCAAAGGTAAATTCCCTTTTTGGAGAATTTCGAATGTCTTGGGGGATCAACGATGGCTGGCTGAAGTTTTTCTTCTATACTTTTTTTTCGTATGGATGGGAGAGTGAGAGTGAGAGAGTGAGAGAGAGGGTGAGAGAAGGTGAAGGGACAAAAAAGATACTTGGGGTGACATGCGGCATGACATCGACGACTGACCGATTTATTCCCAACGATTGAGTCGCGGGGCCCACTTGGCTTACCTATTCCAAGAAGAAACCACGGATAATACCACCTACATGCCTTAGTACCTATCATTAGGTATACTACTAATGTTCATAGGTAGTAATGCAAGCAGCTTTGGAAGCATGGAGAGGCTTTATACAGCTTCGCCAAGCTCTGGTTGGCAAAGCAATTCACGCAGATACCGAAATTTCATCTTGAAAATATCTTCCCATCACTGAGAATGATTGTTAGGGTCTCGACACCTCTTGTTTGGATTGTAGGGGGGCATGTCCATGTTGCTCAAGAACACGAGCTATGTGATAGAGAAAGATAGGTGCTCAACCCACTCTATAGCTGTCGCCAATAGGTATTGTCTGTAGGTAGTCATAAATCTCAAGGACCGGCACTGGAGGAAAACTCGATGGCGTATCGGCATTGGATCTCATCAATTGTCACTATAGGGTTGGTGCTAGGTTTTGCCGCTGGACCGGGCGCCCTGACAAAGGCCAGCAGCACTGCTGACCATGGCTTCACCACGGATCATGTTGACATTGACTTCGGCGCAATAGCCGTCGATCAAGACTACTTGGTGGTGGCTGTACTCCGTAACCCAATGGAGGATCTCATTGTCCAGGAGATGCCAATTCCTTCATTGGCTTGGTCCGAATGCAATGGCACAAGATGCTTCAACACCTGGTCAAGCCTCTCGTGGCATCAAGTAGGGATCACTCAGTCACAACATCAACAGCGACTTTCATCTTCGCAGCCAACCTCGCCACGCTCAGGAATGATTCTGCCCATTCCGGCAAGGCCGAATTCCCTGGACAGGACAAATCAGGCAGCCTCTTTCGCAGACTCCCTGGATTCGTCAGCCCCCCCTCCATGCCATCGTGCCACATCAAGTAAAAATGCAGGGTTCTTTATCTAGGTAGGTAAGGAATGTCGAACACTCAACGGGATCGGGAAACGTAAAGATCGAGTCACCAATTCTTAAAAGCGCCGTGCAGGAAACCTGCTTTTTTCTGCCCAGCTTGTTTCAACCCGACGCCCTAGACCCGAAGGCCTTGACGTAGAGCCGCTTTTCTTCGCAATCCGGGGGGATTCAACTTTCTTTGAAGAGAAAAAGAGAAGAAAAAGTTCAAAATTCTGACCGCGAACCCCAGCATATATCCCCCACCAAAGCAAGACGCACGGACCAACAAGTAAGAATCACGTGAAAAATGACTGTGGCTGGGCACGATCCTGATTGGCCGCCAATGTATGTCATACGCAGGCAACCAGACTCGGCCACTCCAGCCGGCTTGACAGGACCGTCTCAAACAAGCACGTCCAACTTGATTCAGACATCACCCCAGCATTATCATTCAGTCTCTTCATCCTTCGCTACCGTCCATAATAGCCTCTGAACCTTTCTGCGCCGTCTCACCTATTCTGCTCCTGCCAGTTCCACGTTGACCAGCATTGCATCAACCTTCCCCAGCCCCCTCCATCATGGCAAACCCCCTCGATACCGATGCTGGCTCAGAGCTCTTCAGCTCTTACGAAGCCGAGTTCAAGCTTGTCCAGGCCGACTTGACAGAGAAGCTGGACCAGATTCCCGAGCTTGTAGGCGAGCCGCGAAAGGCTGCCATTAGCCAAGCCGAACGTGCGTTGGAGGAGGCCGACGAACTGGTAGGTCTCTTAATCTGGACGGAGCGCGATGCGCCCGTCGCTTCCCCGAACCGTACTGACACGTCCTTCACACATAGCTCGGGCAAATGCGCCTGGAGAAGCAAAATATTCCCACCAGCTCTCGCACCAAGGTCAACCAGCGCTTCCGCAACTACGAGTCCGACGTGGACAACACCCGACGCAAGCTGACGACACTTTCCTCCGATCGCTCGGCCTTGTTCGGATCCAGATACACAGATGAACCCGCAGGATCATCGGATGTGCACATGGAACAGCGCCAGCAACTTCTCTCAGGAACCGACCGGCTGGACCGCAGCACCCAGCGTCTCAAGGCCAGCCAGGCACTGGCCTACGAAACCGAGCAGGTTGGTGCGGACACTCTTGCCGATCTAAGCAGACAAAGGGAAATCATTCAGCATGCACATACTGGGCTGCAGGAGAGCGAGGGATATGTGGACAGAAGTATCAAGACACTTCGTGGGATGACTCGTAGGTAAAGTGGCCTCTTTACCTAGCCAACGTTATCCCATGCCGGAAGCTAACACTGAAATGTGCAGGATGGCTACGAATCGGATAATCACCATTGCTATCATCACTGTGTTGGTCATTCTCATTATCGCCGTCATTTTCAGCAAGTTTAGATGAGCTAGGTCTGATGATTGGAGTTGGGGTCACGATTGTGGTTTCTCTGGGCTTGTTTGTACTGGTTATTGTTCCCCAATTGCTTAGGGGTTGAGCAGATACTCTCGTTCTTGTCATTAGGCGAATGGGGTTTGCTTTGATCTTTTTCTTAGAAGTAGACCGACTTCCTTGCAACAAGTTATTCCCCCGCCGTGGGCTTGAAATTTATACTGTCTTTCTCCTTTCAAGGTCGAATGCCTGTTCTTCTGCCAACCAACGTTTGCGATGCGACGCATCACTGGAACGTTCCAAGTTAATTAGCATCCACCACCTATCGCATGAGCTCACAACCTTTGCGGCAGATTCAAGAACTCGAATATCGGATTCCTCGACGTACATTCATCAATGGAAACTCAAAGCCCATTCTCACCGTTTTAACGATTCATCTTTTATTTGCGTCTCATCGTCATCAAGTCAATGGTTTCGCTGGAAGCGCGCGTCGCCAAGGCCTCCACTGAAATTCCGGTGCTAGCCGACCTTTAGCCGCAGCTTACCTGCAAGGGCATCGAAGCTACCAGCCTCCTCTTCAGATCCTCGCTCCTGCAAAACTTTCCTCCTCGCACAAACTCATCTCTTCCTCCTCCTCTTCTTCTTCTTTTTCATTCCCCCCGCAACAACGCCCCCGGGGTGTTGTTTCCTAGCCTCTCACATATCCGGTACATATGATCGCTTCTGCGTTTATATTTTACAAAGCGCTCTTCTAGAAGCTCTCCACGTGCTCAACGTGGCCTCCCTCCCTCGCGATGTCTGAATTTCTCGGGTATGGGGACGTGGTCATCGACACCTGCCTACGCCCGCTTACGCAGCCATAGGTCTCGCATTTCCCTCATCTCCAAAAGCGATATTCGGTATGTCGCTTGATGATGATACTCGTTGCCGACTCGTATTGACGCGCGAACTAGCTACGTTGGTACACTCCATGAGATCAACTCGGACGAGTCCACAGTATCTCTCGAGAATGTGAGATCGTTCGGAACCGAAGGCCGCAAAGGCCGCCCAGAGGAGGAGATCGCTCCCTCCGACCAGGTCTACGAATACATCGTGTTCCGCGGAAGTGATGTGAAGGATCTGCGCATCGAGGAGCATCCTAGCATCAAGGAGAACAAGCCGCCTCCACCTGTCCCAGATGACCCCGCCATCGTCGGTGTAAGTCCTTTGTCCTGTCACTGCCCTCCCTCGCCTCCCATATGATGAACTATACCGGATGTAAAATATGTCACTTCGGAAAAGCGCAAAAACGATGTCGAAATTTCCGTTGCCTTCCTTCTGATCTGGGATTCCTGTCAACCGTCTTTCACTACCACCCTCTCGCAAACATCTTTGCTAACAAGGTCAAAGGCTCGGGCTCGCCCTGGTGCGCAAGGCCCAGCACAGAACCCTGCCCCCCCAGGCACTGGTGCTTTTGGTCAGAACCCTTACCCGCCCAACAACTTTTATGGAGGACCACCTCCAGGCAATTGGGGTCGAGGCGGTGCTCCTGGCCCTGGCCCCGGCCCCGGCCCTGGTCCCAACTTTGGTAACATGCCGTACCCTCCTCCCCCAGGCTGGTTCCCCCCGGGACAGGGCTTTCCTCCCGGCGGCCCTAATGGCCCTGGTGGCCCAGGACCATGGAATAACTACGGCGCTTTCCCACCGGGCCCTGGTGGCCCTGGTGCCCCGGACGCTCCGCAGAATCAACGTGCTACCCCGAGTACCGGGCCCTCCCAGGACTCGAAGCCGGCTCCTATCGGCCCCGGTGCTGACAGAATCAAGGCGGCTACCCCAAGTGGACAGGTTGCGCCTGCTACCGAGCCAAAGTCCTTGGCTCAGGGTCCGCGACAGCCGGCGAATGCTCCTACGCCCCCGGTCGCGTCGAAGCCTTCTGTTGAGGAAGTCAAGCAAGTTGCTGCTAGTCTCAGCACCAACGGACAGATGAACAAGGCCGACGAGGCCAGCAAGCTCGCTCCCACCGGGCCTAAGAACCACCGAGTTACTCCCGTCATTCCCTTGTCTGGACTTGTGCCCAAGCCTTTCTCTCTGCCTGGTGTCGGGGACACGGCTCCCAAGCCTGCCACGACCGCAAGTCCCGGAAACGTCCAGGATGCGACAAATGCTGCTAGGGCCGCAGTGGCGGTTGCTATGGCTCAACTCGGTAACACTGGTGGCAACGCTATGGATAACTTGACCAAGAAGGTTAACGAAATGAGAGTCAACGCCGTTAGAGGTGGACCTGTTACTGGCCGCGGTCGCGGCGGCGGTCGTGGTGGGCGACCTGCCACAAACAAGGTCGAAGTCCCCGACTCTGACTTCGATTTTGCTACTGCCAACGCCAAGTTCAACAAGCAGGACGTTGTCAATGAGGCCATTGCAGGCTCACCTCAGACTGAGACAGCTGATGGGTCAGCTCGCGAGACACCCGAGCCTGCTGCTTCGGCCGACACCCCAGTTGCGTACAACAAGTCCAGATCGTTCTTCGATAACATTTCGAGTGAGGCTAAGGAACGGTCCGAGAATGGCGGACAAAAGCCCGGAGGTCGTGAATGGCGCGGCGAAGAGCAGCGCAAGAACATGGAGACCTTTGGCCAAGGAAGTGTCGACGGCGGTTATCGTTACCGTGGCCGAGGCCGTGGCCGTGGGAGAGGAGGCCGCGGCTATGGGCGGGGAGGACGGGGTGGAAACCGGCCTCAGTACCACACGACGCCCGCTGCGCAGTAACTACGGCGGGATTGAAATCCCGCCTAGCACACACGAGGCAGCTAGAAAGGACTGGCTATCACTAGGGCGGTCTGGGCCCAGCTTGAAATCGGTAATGAGAGGGGCATACGACTCGGACGGACCAGGACGGTTTCTTGGTATCACGCACGCTTCCTACTCCCATTGATTGATGTACTACGACATTCCAAACTTTTCAGTCGAATTTCTTCTACTGCCTCAGACAGGCAAGACACGATTCTCGACGTCCTCGAGGGGATGGTTCAACGGATATTTCGAAGCAGGGTTCAGCCCACGAGGGGAACAATGCCATACGGCTCGGAGTTAGGATTGTATTGGAAGGCGGCAAGCATTACCTGAGGCGCGGCGCAGATAACAGGCTGCAAGGGGATTGATTTCAGCCTTTTGAATTGATGAACAGGGGATGATCTCGAAGGTAGCCCGGCGAGGCTGGCAATGCATGACCAAACGACCTAGTTAATGAGGGCTCATGGATAACGCAAATACTGGGAAATGGGGCTGGATACACGGCAGGGAGACTCGAGATCTGGTACTCGATCAGGGTCTGATGCCTGTGCAAAGACAAGATATTCTACCTCAGGATATTCATTTGGCGACTAGTGATTCTAATTAATGTTTGAGTAAGTGCCGAGACGTAGGGGTATCTACTCGGTACCTAGGTACTTGCGGTAGGGTGACAGCTCGCATCACTACCTACCTAAGCGCCTGAAATCAAGTTGGTCCAATCATCTTGGAGGATGCGATTACATGAACAAAGCCTAAAGGTTTCTGCCACGGTCATGCATGTCTCACGTCAGCTGTGACTTAGGTTGTTTGCCTTCCGGCGGGGGGGCATTTGGGGGGTAGCTTCTGGACGTAAAGTTCAGTTGACCGGTGTGACACATCCTGCAGGACAATTTCCAAGCTTTCTGGTATCCTCTGTTGCCTCTATTAATAACCAAAGAGTTGCATGCGATCATTCCTCCTCTCAAGGGTTCGCATTTCAACTTCTGGGTCCTATTTGTCGCAAGGTTAGGTGCCTATCTCGTACCTACCTTGTCAGCCCCGATTTGTCAACCATCCAGGTCTTTAGGTCCCGTCCCCACCACGCAGACCCCGCAAAGGACGTCACTCTTTCTGCCCCTCACATCCGCTCTTCTTGTTTCCATCACCTACCTACCTAGGTACCTACCGAAAAACAATAGTCAAGCGCTAATCGAATTGACAACATGTCGAGCCGACAACTTCGGAAGCTTCAGCAGAAAAAAGAGCTCGAGAGAGCAAAGGAGATGGAGGCTGATGAGGATTCTGAAGAGGAGCTGAAGCCTGTGGTGGCGAAGCCGAGAGCGAGTCTGTTCGCGGCTCTGGGTGGAGATGACGACGATAACAACGACGACGACGATGATGAGGCGCAGGATGATGACAAAGACGACGAGGCTAAGCAGGCATCCCAAATGAAGAAGGTAGAGACCGAAGAGCCTGTGGCTGTGGCGTCTCCCTCTGGAAAGGGTCGGAAGAAAAAGAAGAAGAAGAAGTCCAAGAGCGCAGCGGCAGCGGCAGCGACTGCTTCAACCAAGTCAGCAAAGACCGCCAATGAAGAGGATGAGATCGACAAAGCCCTCAAGGAACTCGCCCTCACCAACCCATCATCGCCACCGCTCGATGACGTTCCCGATCCCACCAATTCCTCCGGATCCGAACCCAACCCGTTCAACGAGACCAGGGGCTCCCAGCGCGCCCTCAACGCCATCTGCTCCATCAACACGAACCGCCTCAAGGCGCTAAATGAGATGCGCAGCCTCTTCGGCCGGGACGTCATTGAGGCGACCGAGGCGGAGGAGGAGCAAGAGCGGAACCGCCGTCGGACCCAAGGCCAGTCGCCGAACATGCCGGTCGACCTGGAGTCGTTCCTGCGTGGGCCCCCAGGGCAGCCGAAGCTCCCGGAGGTGTCGCTCCGACGGAACGTCTTCATCCAGGGCCGGGAGTACTGGCCGCGGGGGACGGCAGGTGGGTTGTCGATGGAGGAGGTGAAGAAGGGACCGGGTGGGATGTGGACGGAATATACGTTTGTGCATAGTGCGGAGTACGATGAGATACAGCAGCAGTTCTTCCACTCTGTCCAGATTGGGAACCACATGGAGATTGTAGATCTTCTCAAGGCCTTCCGTAGGTTCACTGTCGACTCCTCCCCGATCCGACGACGTCTACTAACAGCATACAGCATACCACATCTCATGTCTCATCCAGGGCAGCAGCATCGCCAAGCAGGACCAGAACATGGCCCTCGCATCCGAGCTCTGCGAGAGGGCCCTCTTCACTTTTGGCAGGGTCACGTCATCTGATTTCCGCCAGGAACTAGTCAACGGAAGCGCACGTCTTAACTTCCAGCGCCCAGAGAACCGCCAGTTCTGCATCGCTGGATATCGCTACATCAAGAGTCTCATGCGAAAGGGCACTTACCGGACGGCACTCGAGTGGGCCAAGTTGCTCTTCCGCCTGGACAACGAGGACACCTACGCCATGAAACACTTTGTTCACACCCTGGCGATCCGCGCCCACGAGAGCAGCTGGCTGATCACCTTTATGGACCAGCTAGCATTGAGATGCAACCCGACGGAATACAAGTACCTCCGACAGACTCTTGTGTTGGCGAAGCTGCAGCTGGGCAACTACGAGGCTGCGCGAGAAGCCCTCGATGAGGGCGTGAGGGAGCTCCCTTGGCTGTACTGCGCGCTCTTCCAGGCGCTCAACCTCGACACGCCGCCGTCCATCTGGGGCCTCAACACTGACGACGACCCCAACCGAGCCTTTTGGGTCACCTTCTATATCCACCAGACCAAGGACCTCTGGAACAACACGCAGGCCATCGGACTCCTGCAACACGTGGCCGGGGCCCTCGACCGATCCCTCACGACCGCCAACGTAGCCTCCTTGGATGGTGAGGTCAGCCTGGGGCCAACTCGACTTGCTTACATCGAGGGCGACCGCTCTCTCCTTCAGGTTTGCAACCCGGAATTCCTGAAAATGGAACCAAACTACGAGTTCGACCCCCTGCCCCCGCCGGTTCCCAACATTCTACCTCGAGCTTCAAGGACGGGAATGCTACTCCCATGGTTGTGTGTCGCGGGCAACCAAAGCCCACGTGGAGAGGAAGATGAGGGGGAAGATGCGGCGGTGCCTGTACGCGGTGACGGGCTTCGTCAGTGGCTGCGGGCTAACGAGCTGAACGAGCGTCAGAGAGGGGAGCTGGCGGAAATGGTTGAGGCAGTTCGGACGGAACTGGAGATTCTGCAGCGCCAAGTTGAAAATTCAGAATTGTCCGATGACCTGCGGCAGCGGATGGAGACTTTGCTGGATCACATTACGCCACAGATGGCGGGCAACGAGGGCATCATGAGGATAGTGGATCAATTGCTGAACCTGGCCCGCAATAACCCCAGAGTACAGCCTGCTAACGATGGGGATGGGAACCAGCCGGAGACTGGAACTGGTCGAGAGCACGAGAGAGACAGGTCAGGAAATATCCCCGGCGCCTGGCCGGAGGACGACGTTAACTGGCCGCCTTACGAAGATGACTGGCCGGACAATGATTCCTATGACAATGGTACCTTTGACGAGGACAGCTCCTCCGAAACGGATGTCCCTCGCGGAGAGCGTCATTGAAGCGGTTGCGTTACGGGTTTGTTGTTGTTCCATCAACACCAATGCGAACGAGACGATGCTCCTGATCCAGCCTGCCTGCCTGCTGGTGCTTGGCACAACTCTGCGAGCCATTGAGGGGACCAGATGTTCCACACCCGTTCGAAAACCGGTGAAGAAGCTGGAGCCCAGGGAGGGCGAGCCTAAGCTTCAAGCATAAAATAACCCCCCCTCCCCAGGGCCGAGGTAACGGACAGGGGAAGGCGAGACAAGGAGGATGCCTGTGGTGCGACGGTCAACCGGAGATGTCCAGAGCTCTTCCCAATCTCAAGGGGATCTTAGTCCGCGCAAGGGGACAGAACCCCGAAAGCCAAGACTTTTCGAAGCCCATGGGCAAACCACGATGAACATGGGAAACCCTACATCCTGTCGTAGAGATGATTACTCTTCACCCCCCTCACAAAGTCCATAGTATTATGTATTAGCACCTAATATTACCGCACTATTGTGGTCAGCCCTATCCCTCACTCTAGGCGGACCAACGAAGAAGGCCCGGAGATGAAGCGATTCTAGAAAGGGCGGCAGAAGGCAATTAATCCCATTTTGGGCGGCCAATGGGGGCCCAGAAGCGTGGCATGATGGGCTGGTGCTAGGCGTGAATGAGGATAGCGGCGGACACGGCGCGCTGAGAACACTTTTTTCTTCTCTCAGCCCTGTCTTGGGCGGTCTCCCAGCCTGTTGGGGTCTGCGATGCCGAACGAGGAAAAGGGGAGAAGACGGCTGCGCGGAGAATCCCAATCTTTCGCTGCTTCTGTTGAAACAAGCATCGCGACTATGCCGAATTGAGATGTAGTGCTTGAGACCAGGGTATCTCGGCAAAGTTGGATTGCGCTCAATGTCATTTCGAGCAAGTTGATGCGCGGTTGGTAGTATCATGTAGTTTAGTTGAGGAGGAGCAGCGGGCGAAGGAGCTGGTCACTTCGAGACACTGACTAAGGGTCCAACCAAGGGCACAGCAGGCGGAGCATCGTCAAAGGTCGAGCCCAGGATATGCTGGCCTGTGAGCGTGGTCCAGTGCCTCCTCCACCCTCCACGGACATGGTGACATTTGGCGTGGGTTGCGTTGATCATCGACGAGGGAATTTGGANNGGGTCAAGCATCATCGGAGCCGAGGGAACCGACGCTAAATGCTTGACGACCCAAGCCCAGAGGCACGGTGCATGGCGCACGCGCCTGTTCCATCGGCCGACTGGAATCACCGAACGCGCATAGGGCGCATACGGTGCGTACGGTGTCCTGGACTGTCTCCCAGAACAGGAAGATGATACATCCAGCTGGCATGGGGCCAGTGGATTCCGACTCTGGGGTTTCCACGGAGCAGGGGAGTAGGTCCCCGAGTGGATAGGCGATGACATCCTCCGAGAGTGACGAGACAACTGTGTCGAGTGAAAAAAAAAAAGGGCCCGGAGATTCTCGGCCGTGACGGGGGGTGGCATGGGGCGTCTTTTCGTGGTCGGCGAGGCAGCTGAACGAGTGTGATTCGGCAATGCAAGGACTGAAAGACATGGCACGAGATGCGAGGCACTTCCCGAGGCGAGCTGCTGTGTGATCGAATCACAATAATCACATATAGGGCTTGCGAGTTCGTTTGGGTTGGTTTCCAACTGGCGGCGCCACCATAAGTTGGAGGGTTTGTAACGTGCCAAAACGGGACCGAAAGGGGGGGTTCTGTCATGTCCCGGGTCTAGCCTTGGCGACGGCTCTGAGTGTGCCAACCGGACGAGGGCGTGGTCTGGCCCGAAGAAGAGGGGGGGGGGGGA
>JABFFI010000516.1:0-11300 GCA_013623725.1 Fusarium robinianum | reverse complement strand
CCCCCCCCCCCCCCCCCCTCCGCCAACAAGACAGCTTCAGCTGGCGATTCAGCCATTTGTCTAGCGATTGTCGTCGACACCAGCGCCTCATCAAAGGAAAAGGAAGAGATTGACGGAGAACACGGCGTTGTGAGCCGGCTGTACTATCCCGCGCGCACGGCACCACACATCACCTAACCCGCCGGAAGGACCCTGACATCCCGCGAGTCACAAAAACCCAAGGGGAGAGAGAGAGTCCCAGGTACTCTACTCTACTACGTACAAAGTACTTCTTCATCCTACCTTACTTAGGTAGGTATCCGTCAATTGCTCGATCCTACAGTCAAGAACAAGGTCCTGATCCCTCTACTCGAGAGGACAGACAGGCCAGACAAGACGCACCACAAACTTGAACCACTCCGAGCCACCTTGTAACTAATAATCCCCATCCTCTTCCCCCGGGGAGCCCAACCCAACCCAACGGGGGGGCCCACTGGCGAGTCCGCGGGTGCACTGCCGGATTGCTGAGTCGTGCGCGCGCGCCTCTGGGGTGGCTGAATCAGACAGCAGAGCACGGAGAAAGGTCCATCTACCCCCGGCGAGCCGTCCCCCCATCTCGAAAGGACCAAAAACCCACCGGGTCCAGCTGTCCCCGTCGTCCAGTCCCCGTTCTTCGACCGCGTCTCTGCTACTACCTCTACCTACTACTACCACTACTACTAGGTCCTGATTCTCTTTCTTCTAACTAGTCTGCGTCAGCCTGGACTTCTTCATCGACTCGCTCTCCTAACCCTCCCCTCTTTCCCGACTCGAGTCCTTCCCACGTTTGTTGTCGATCATGTGCGCCGCTCGATCGGCGCGCCTACGACTTATCACTGTCTACCTCCCCCAGCCGAGGCCGTCGTCCGTTTCTTGAACGGATAATACTCAACCACCCGATCCACGTCGAGTCCTTGCGCCGTCTAGCCGACCCGTCGCTCGTTAGCCATCGTCCCTTTTTAGCCGTCGCGTGCTACGGCCCCTCAGCTATTCGAGCCATTCTCGATTGACCGATCGTCTACTTGCCGATTCCCATTGTTCTCGCACGCTTCGCGCTCGTCGCCGTCCTCATTCAACCTCCTCGACCGACCTCTTAAACCTCGCACAGGATGGCGACTGTGCACTCTGCCCACGACGTGGGTGTCGCCGCGACCGCGCCTTCATCCTCTGTAATGGGCTCTACTCCCTACGACACACCTCTTTCGCAACAGACTCCGCCCCATCACCATCACCATCAACCAACTTCCTCCCAGGGTCACGCGCCCACCCACCCCCCATCACAGCAGCAGCAGCAGCAGCAGCAGCAACAGCGTAGCGTCAAGAGGCCAAGGCCTGTCAAGTCTTGCACTGAATGTAGGAAGCGCAAGCTACGATGCGACCGCCTGTGCCCTTGCTCGCAATGCCAAAAATCGAGTCGCACCTGCAAATATGCCGTCGATCATGATTCAGCGAACCTCTCGGATGGCTCTGAGAGCGAGATGCCAGAACCTTCACGGCCGGCCAAGCGCAACTGCGTTCCTGGTGTATACTCGAGTAGCACACCTCTTCCCATGAACGATGCGTCGTCCTTTGGCGCTGTTCGCAACGGCGAACCCGGTCATGCGCCCACACTCGAAGAACTCTCAATGCGGATGGAGCGACTCGAGAAACACCTCCTAGCCCGCAGTCCTGCTGCTTCGGAGGCGAGCGGAAACCGGCTCATCGTTGCATCCTCGGATACCATTAGGGGCTTGACAGTCAAGCATGGAGCCCTTCGAACAAGATACCACGGCCAAAACAGCTCTCGCGTTCTGCTAAACCTGGTAGGTAATCCTGGGCAAGTATTTTGGCGCTGGTATATCCTAACTTCCGGCAGTTTGACGAAGCGAAGGATTTCATGGCAAACCACCACAACGTCAATGGGGTCGGAGACGTCCTGGTGAGCTTCAAAAAGTTTCATAGAGCTCTGTTGGACGAGTACCGCAAGTCACTGTCTCCAATCACCGTCTTTGTCGACTCGATGATGCCCGTGCAAAAGCGCATGACGGACATCCTACCAAAGAAGATCGTCTGCGACCGGCTCATCGCCTCGTACATTGATACCTCGGAGACGATATACCGAATCCTACATCTGCCCATATTCACCGAGCAGTACAACCTCTATTGGGAGGGTAAGCTACAGTCGGAATACTTCCTGCCACAGCTGCTCTCGCTGCTGTCCATCGCGTCCCGCTTCGAGACAAAGTCCAAGGGGCTCGGCAATGAGCGAGCAGAGGGAGTGCACATTCCCACGGCGTGCGCCCTCGTACGAGCGTGGCTGGATAGCCTGAGGGGAAAGCAGTTGGTCGAGTTTGCGACACTCCAGGTGGAGGTGCTGCTGCTGCACGCTCAGCGAATGATCACGCCCCGTATACAGGATTCGTGGACTTCTCTTGGTTCCATTGTGCGCATGGCCATGACCATGGGTCTTCACCGAGACCCCTCGGAGTTTGAGCCCAGAGTGCCCGTCTTCCTAGGCGAGATGAGGCGCCGTCTTTGGTTTACCATCTTGGACATGGACTTGCATATATCGCTCGCCAGCAATCTGCCATGCCTGGTGAGGGACGGAGATTTCACGTGCCGCCCTCCTCTGAATCTGGATGACGGCGAGCTCTTTGGGGAGATGAAGGAGCTTCCGCCCTCCAAGCCCATTGACGTTGTCACGGATAACCAGATGCAGGTGTATGCGGCTATGACACTCGGGGTCCGGATGAAGGTGGCACATCTGCTGAATCGCATCGACACGATACGCGATTACCAGGAAGTCCTGGACGTCGGGGCCAAGCTTGAGCGCTACCTGGAGGACATCAACTACATCTTCCCTAGGCAGGGGATTCTAAGCGATGCCCAGAAAAGCAAGCAATGGCGGTCCCGAGTCATTCTCGACATGCATGTGCGGAGACCGCTGCTCGCTCTGTATCGGCCCTTTGCCATCGGTGCTCCGGACGCGCCGGCCCAGATGTCCCGGGCTTACCTGAGGTCCTCGATGGTGATCATGAAGTACCTGGACGAACTGGACCCGATGCTCGCGCATTTCCAAGACATCGCGGAGATGTACCACCAGGTGCTGAAGAGGGACATCATTCAGGCAGCTCTGAGCGCGTGTTTCTACATCCGGTCGGCGGTGCGTCCGGCTTCCGATAGCTCGGGACTAGGCATGCAGGCTCTGCGGATGTCCCCCGACTCCTCGGACGATTTCCCGTCGTACAATCCGGAGAGCCGTATACTCTGGTCGTCGCCGCGGCTCATCAGCACGGTCGAGAAGACGCTTGACCTGCTCATCCGCAATATCAGCGGACGCGACACAAAGGACGTTGTCTGTCTTGCGGTGGTGCTTGATTGCGTCCAGAAGCCTGAAATAAAGCCCGACGAGATCGTCCAGTCGCTCCGAGTGGTCTTGGACCGTTGTCTGAGGGCGACCAACATGAACCTCGACAGCGTCGCCGTGGCGCCCCCGGTAGGCCCAGTGGACGCATACCCGAGCGATAGCTACAGGCACCCACACATGCCGTTTATGTATCAACGGAATCCTATCGGCGTTCCGGCGGCCGTCAGCGACTTTGACGGTTGGAACTTGTGGGAAGGCTGGGACTAGTTGAAATCTAGTCCCCCCAATCCCATTGTTCTTCGACTTTGATATCACTTTCCTTTGTCTCGGGTTTGACAGAACGTGTTGGTAGACGGGTGAGCCACAGCGGCGAGAGAACAGAAGTATTCTTGAGACGGAGACAAAGCGTCCAGCCTCGGAAACTATTAGCGGGCGTTGGGCATCTTGTGTTTTTCTTTTCTTTTCTCTTCTTTGTCCACGGGAATGAGGGCGGCGGACCGGTGGTACTCTTTTTTTGTCCATTTCTTTTTCCCATGGGGATTGTTGTCTATATATATATACTCCCCTACCTGTTTGCACGGTCTTGCAAAGGCGCATGAGACTAGATGGTTCAGAGAGTGGACATGTTTCTTTTCCTACTGCGGCTTGTACAAGACCTATTCGGTGGGCTGGTCTGGGGGCATGCTGGGCTTGGGGGGAGGGGGATTCCATGGATGGTTTTTTTCTTTTCTTTGTATCTTGTGCCATAGAATGGTAGGGGGGACCTGGGGGGGTTAGGCTTGGGTTGTTTATGAGGATGTGGTATCCTCGGATTGGGGATTAATGAATGACATATCTGTGCTTGTGAATGAAACATGATGATGCTATTCAGGGTCTTGTTGACGACTGTGATGCGAGATATCAACACCACACCACGACGTTGACACATCTTCCCATACAACCTACACCTAATTCGTTATCACAGGCGCCCTCCCATCAAACTCCCCCCCCTCCGCAGCATCAACAACCCATCCCGCCACGCTCTCCCTCGTCACAGCCGGAAACCAGGGCGCACCCCTTCCATCATCCGGGCAAACGCGCACCTCCCTCGCCGGACCGTCCGTCAACCGACAGGGCCGGGCCATCACGAACGTCAACCCAGACTCACGCACCAGCTCATCCACGGCCTCGTGGTCCTCGAGACCCATCCGCATGGCAGTGCTGTAGCGGAATATGAACTTGAAGGGGAATGACATGGAGGTCCATGATGGACCGACGCCCTGGGAGGAGTTGACGATGAGTTTCGGCTTGCTATCTTCGTCGGCGTATACGGTTGATATAGCCTCGATAAGCGCACCCATCGCTCTCTGCAATAACCCACCCGCACCATCCTCCCGAGGCGCGAATGGCGAAGACCCCGTTCTTCGATTCCCCAACGCTATCATGACTACATCCGCCCGACGAGGTTTCTGCAGCGCATTCTCGATATCAGACCGCGAAGTAGGCGATCCAGTGAGGATGGTCAGGCTGGCGTGGGAGGGTAACGGGGACGAGGATGGGTTGCGCACGAGGGCGGTGATGGTGTGTGAGCGGGAGAGGGATGTTTGGAGGATGAGGGACCCGTTTTGGCCGGTGGCGCCGAGGAGGAGGATGTGCATTTTTGTGAAGTGAAGTTGGTGATGGTGGTTTGGTGTTTGGTGTTTTGGTGACGTTTGAAGATTTGGAGATGGAATGAAATAGGAGGTTTGATTATGATTGTTTTTGCTATAGTATATACTTGCTAGAAGGCTCATATTTATATTATTTTTCTTCATGTCGAGATAGGAGACCTTGGTGATAGAGAGTCGTCACTCGGCCGGGGTGGTGAACGGAGCCGTGGTTACTCGGCCGATATTCTACGTCAGCTTAGAAATCATCCTCACAACTCAGGTGCAAGACATGACCAAAACTCGGCCGAGACATATTCAGCGCATAGTTCCGAATGTTTGTCATTCCAATAGTGCGTCTCTGAGCCGGTCATTTATCATCACCAGCCCAGACAACCTAGGTAGGTGGTAAGTATACCAACACCAACGGACCGATGAATAGTCCGTCCACACCCAAAATTAATTATACCAACATCGATCTTACCGCCAGCCTCGGCAATATACACCCACAAGCTCATGCCGTCACAAACCACCAAACCACACACCTAGGGCCTCGGTTCTTTCGTCATTCCCATGCCTTCCCCCGCATCCCAGCACCCACACCTATCACCCCCAAACCCAACCATGAGCAAAAAAAGAATGGGGAAAAAGCTGGGGAATAACGAAAAAGTAGATGAACCCATCCCTGGAGAAGCTCATCCTGACAAGGTGAGGGACCTGTAAGTGCAAAAAAAGTGGATTTATCTAGTTACTCCGCGGTTGGGGATCCCGAGAAGCCGGGGTAATAATATGTGGGTTGGTATAAGACGGCACGAGGACAGAGAACAGTCGTCGTGATATAAACAGACGTTTCGCCCCCTAATCCAATACCCCATCATCGTCTTGGTACTCAGATTGCTCTTAGTTTTTCTATTTCCTTCTCTGTCCATTGAGTTGATATTTCTCTTTGGTTTCGGCAAGCGAGTTACTTCCTTCTCCATACCATCCCTCATCTCAACACCACACCAAATCACCACAGACACAACACGGATAACTCTCCTCCACAATGCCTCCCAAACAACAGTCCCCCGTCTACGTCCTCGGCGTGGGCATGACCAAGTTCATCAAGCCCCGCGGAAAGGTAGACTACACCGAACTCGGCTTCGAGGCCGGCGTCAAGGCCATGCTCGACGCCCAAATCACCTACGACGATGTCGACCAGGGCGTCGCCTGCTACTGCTACGGCGACAGCACATGCGGCCAGCGCGTCTTCTACCAGTTTGGCATGACCCAGATCCCCATCTACAACGTCAACAACAACTGCTCGACGGGCAGCACCGGCCTCAACATGGCCCGCACCTTCATCGCCCACGGCGCGGCGGACTGCGTCATGGTCGTTGGTTTTGAGAAGATGATGCCGGGGAGTCTGCAATCCTTCTTCAATGATCGTTCGAATCCCACGGGCTTGACGACCAAGATGATGGCGGCCACAAGGGGGGTAACGAATGCGCCTGGCGCAGCTCAGATGTTCGGCAACGCTGGCCGAGAGTACATAGAAAGGTGAGTTTCCTATCACGTTGTCAACGCCCGTCACCACCGCACAAAGGACCACAATGTTAATCTCCCACGCCCAGATACGGAGCCACAGCGGAGGACTTTGCAGAGATCGCCCGCATCAACCACGCCCACTCCCCCAAGAACCCCTACTCGCAGTTCCAGCAGGTCTACACGCGGGACGATATTCTCAAATCGACCATGATCCACGAGCCCCTGACCAAGCTCCAATGCTGCCCGACCTCCGACGGCGGTGCCGCGGCCATCCTCGTATCCCAAGCTTTCCTCGATGCCCGCCCACACCTCCGCGAGCAGGCGGTCGAGATCGCTGGTCAATGCCTCGCCACCGACGCCCCCAGCCTCTACTCCCGCAGTGCCATCGATCTCATGGGCTACGAGATGACGCAGCGAGCAGTGCACGAGGCGACACAGCAGGCCGGTATCTCGCCCCGGGATGCGCAGGTCGTCGAGCTGCACGATTGCTTCAGCGCCAACGAGATGGTGGTCCTCGATGCGCTGGGTCTCTGCGACAAGGGCAAGGCCCACGAGCTCGTCCGTGCAGGAGACATCACGTACGGCGGTAAGTACGTCGTAAACCCGTCAGGGGGTCTCATCTCCAAGGGCCACCCTCTAGGAGCCACGGGAATTGCACAGTGCGCTGAGCTCGTGTGGCATCTCCGCGGCTGGGCGAACAACCGAGCCGTCCCCAACACGCGATACTGCCTCCAGCACAACCTAGGTCTCGGAGGCGCCGTGGTTGTAACGGTATATAAGAGAGCGGACGGCAAGGTTGCGCCGGCGGTGAACTCGACGATGGTCGGACAGCGGAACAAGCTGGGATACAATCCCGCGGTGGAAGCGAGGGGGTTCACGCAGGAACAAGTCGACTCGGTGAGGAGTAAGGAGAAGAGGAGCGAGTGGGCGTTGCAGGATACGGAGAAGAAGGTTGAGTCGAGGTTCTAGGTAATTTCCATATCGCCATAGCAACTATCGCAATGGACATTGTTGAGATCGATGACTGGATGAATATAATCAACTGCAAAGACATGAAATATCTCTCAAGTATCTGCTCTGCCTCCTTGACAACGGATGAAGGGGATGACTCGATGAGTCAACTTGGTGTGGCGAGGGAAGTCGGCCCGGAGGATAAGGGGAAAGGAGTATAATTGTAACAGAAATGCAGCTTCGAGATATAATCAATCGACCGTTTAACTCGTGATAGACCAAAGTAACTACAGCGACAGGTCGACGAATGAGATAAAATCATCCTTCTCTGTTCCCAATCAAACAACCATCAACAACCAAAAACCACAGAACCCTACCATAAACTCCCTTCAAGCCAAACACTGTTCATCTCACATAGACACCATACAGCTCACTCCTGTCCAGAAGAGGCGGACCAAGATTTCCTTGTCTCCTGTCAAGACTCCAAGGATAGCTTGCGACCTCGTACGCCAGACCTCGATGACGTTTCCAACACCCACCCCCATGGCATCTGAGACTCCCGTCTACGACGTAGCCACTGCAGCTCTAGAGTTTGAGGAATTCTCCTTCTAGACTCCTGACGGAGATTTAAGCCAAAGCCATCTCACCCACGCACAGGATAAAGCTTTGTGTGAGTACTTGCACGAGCAGTACAATGTCGTCGACTTCTGGTACACTTTCCCGGTTCTCCTCCTCGGGTGCGAAGGAGAGCCCCCGAGCGAAGACTCGCGTCCTTTCACCGTCGCCGGGGCCATTGCGATATGGAAAACCGTCGAAGAACTGAACAGCTTCGGTCCGCTCTGGGGTGATGGTGCTGACGGTGACTCGCTCACCAATCTAGATTCAGAGATGGCCGACAAGATGAAGGAACTCGAGACTCCTCCTGACGAGGTAATCCTTTGGCTGGCCAACAACGCTTTTCCCGACTGTATCGCTCTCTCGTTCTTGTGGTGCTTCCTGGTCGTTGAGCTTCCCAAGACAAGCCACGAGGAATACCGCCGCCGACTTGAAACCCTCCCAGACTCTGTGCAAGGCCTTCCTTTCACAGTGCTCTATTACAACGGCCCGCTCCCAAATACCGAAGGACGTCGACGAATTGCCACGCCCGATCCGAGGGTCTTGGCGGAATCAGTTGCCGACGAGACCGACTACGTCAAGGCTGATGGCAAATTTTACCCTGGCACGATGATCAACAGCGTGGGTAAAGAAGGCGAAACCTGGTCTCCAGTCACAGCCGGGGTCCTGATCGAGAAGGGCGAAGAGAGGCGACTTACTTGCTCCTTTCACAACTGGGAGGACCATCATCGCAAGTACCCTGATATGTTTGGGAAAACGGATCCCGAGGCCCGGAGAGTTTACCAACTGGTGCAAGGATCCCAGGGGACGTCTGTCGGTTTTGTGCGAGAGCGGATTGGCAGTACCGATATTGCCCTTGCGCAGTTGCACGACGACATTGCCTTCGAAAACGGATTCATGGAGGTCGACCTGTCGGCAAAGAAGTTCGTTCACAGTCAAGATCAGGCTATGGGTGATCAATACTTGATCGACTCCTCTTCAACCGGCAAACAGCGGCTATTTGGGCTTGGGCAACGACTTGGGATCAAGCGCGGCGACACGGATATCGCTTACATCAGTCTCCGGCAGGGTGTGTATGTGACGAACCATCCTGCCATGTTTCAGATGCCACAGATCCGGGATGGGTGCTGTGGTGCTGTTCTGCTGCGATGCGGACGGAGGAGGCAGAAGGGAGATTACCGAGGCTCGACCGTAGAGCAGGGTGAAATCTGCGGCATGATGCAGTACGCCGACCTGGAGTCGAAGCATCTTGACAAGGTTGTCGACTATCTCTGCTATGCCGATGTTTTTGACCCGCTCATTGAAGATGGCTGGAATATTGTTTAGGATGAGTGAGGAGGGGAGGAGAGCACTCCTTGTTTCCGTTTCACCCTAATTAACTATTAGTTAACCTAAAATAACATAATTTTATGGTCATAATTTACCTTGTAACGCCTTAAAGGGCATGATTTAAAGAAGTGACATACCACAACAGTTCGCGATAGAACCTGGGTCGTTCTGAGGATTGTTTCTCCTGCTCTCTCGACATACACGGCCATCTTTGTAATTATGCAATCAACGCAGGCGTCAGCGACGCCACACGATATCAGGACATAAGCACACCCCATCACCCCGCGCTCTGGCCCTTCGGACTGAAATGGTTCAACCAAACCCATCCTCACCTGGACCCCAGCAGCAGACTCAACCCCTGGATCCAGGTGCCCACCCCTCCCATCCTCAACGTCTGCCGCGAGGCCCATGACGTCGTCGTATCATGGATCACGGCCTGCGGCTTCACCCTACGTCGCCACGCAGAAACCGGCGAGAGCGTCGTCGTCCGCAAGTTGGACCGCATGCGTGACCCGGTCTACGTCTCGCCCAGCAACGCTCCGGATTTCTTCAAGCTCGCGACGGAGGAGTGCGGCACCTACGAGGACATTGCGGCGCTAGAGACCATCACGATAGTCGCGCTGTCAGCCGCCACGGTCTACTACAACCACAGCTTGCTAGGTTCCCTGCTCAAGTATCTATCCAACCTTCACACGATATATGTCATCTGGGACCAGGTCCCGGTTATGGAGGAGCTGATGGTCGAGGCGACAGACCCGACAGTGGGCGACGCGGAGCCCGTGCAGAAGCGGTAGGAGACGGAGGAGTTGGGCCCGGACGCGAAGGTGAGGATGTCCTATGGTGATCAGGATGGGGGGGATATGTGTGAAGGGTGGATGGAGTGGTGCCTGAAGGTGTGGGTGGAGGAGATGACGGAGTATTAGGCACGGCGCGACGATGTTCCGGAGGAGTTCCCAGGTGAAAAGGGTGTGCTCATGTTGAGCCAGAGAGGCGTGAAGGCTGTTCAGGTATCATGATGGGGTTGGTTGTGTTGTGTTCTGAGAAGCACGTGTTTAGGAGACATGAGATGGTTTGGGTGCTATTTGAAAATACCCTAAAGTGCATATACAACTAACAACAGAACTGCAGCGATGTTGAGGGCGAGGTTGCAGAATAAGCCTAGTGTCAACTAGGCACAACCAGGAGACTCCGGTAAACGAACCAAACATGATGAAAAAAAATTAACAACAACTAAAGAGCGGTGTCAGTGAACAACTAGAGCCCCATACTTACCGACTATGTAAGTATATCCCCACGAATACCCATGAGTGGTTTATGGGTCCCATGCCGCTACCATTGACGAACCGTGGGTACCCATGGGTTCTACTCGCGTAACTCGATAGTGGATAATAGTAACCCGTGGTAGACCAAGGTCAGGCCTTTTAGATCTACGATTTACATCTGCGTTCCTAACAGAGTGGATTACTATGACAACGCCGAAATATAAACACCGTTGTGTGCCCATCGCCACCACATAATGATTTGTTTCCCTTGTAGAGGTTTTGGAGAGTTGGCTAGTTGAGTCTGTGTGTATTCCTTAGCTTGTAGCTAGTATGAATAGACAAGGTCAATTATTCCTCCAATCGCTGTTCATTTACTGTAAACTAGACATCGACATTGCCTTGTCTATCTATGTCCAGCAATCCCGAATTTCAGGCCCCAAAGCTTGCACGCAACGAATCAGAAAATATCGCATACCCAAACCAAATTCTAGAAGCCGAGAACCTGCTAGAAATGCCATCAACCCCTCGGTATCCCATCCCAAGATACTCTATAGGGTAACCTCATCGCCCCAGCCCAGCCAGTCCTGCCATTTCAAAACCACACCCCACCCCTCCCCCCCCCCACAC
>JABFFI010000511.1:0-27165 GCA_013623725.1 Fusarium robinianum | reverse complement strand
CTAATCACTCCCGTCAAGATTGAAGAGAAGAGTCCCTCCCCTCCTCCCCCTAGTAGTGTTATCGATTCATGCCGTCATGTCCTGGAAACTCACCAAAAGTAAGCATGCTTTCTATTACTGGGCACCTGTCCCTGGGCAGCGTCGTTGGGCAGCTCCCTTCACACCACAGGAATCAGACACTGTGTTCTGCTCTATTCTGCTCTGCTCTGGGAGGCAGGTTGGCTAACAACATCCAGAACTAAAGGAAACCCATCTGGGCTCATGGACAAGTTTCTCAAAATCTTCATCTACGCCCACAGTTTCCGACAAAGACCAACTTGACAAGCTTGAATCATCTACCACCGCCTCATCCTCCTCCCAAGATGTGAGAAGTTCCGGTATGTTCACAACGGGCTAGCAATTACCGACAACATCCGTCCCAACACTCACTGCTGTAGTCGACGGCCTCACCCAGGCCCCCGTAATCAAGACGCGCAAACCCGGCATCCTCATCGTCACACTCCACGAAGGACGAGGCTTCTCTCTTCCCGAGGCACACCGCAACTTATTCACCTCACACAATCACACTGGAAGCCAGGCTGGAAACATCTCCAGCTCTCACCGCCCCAAAGCATCCTTCTCAACCCGGCCTCACACCTCCGCCTCAGGCTCTGGATTTGGTGAGATACCCACTAACCATGGACGCGTGTCTGGCAAGTACATGCCTTATGCCCTCTTGGACTTTGACAAGGTCCAAGTCTTTGTCAATTCCATCGACGGCACCCCTGAAAACCCCTCGTGGGCTGGTACAAACACGCAGTATAAATTCGACGTGTCGCGAGTTTCCCCCCTGGCCATCGATATCTACATCCGCAACCCCAATGCGCCGCCCAGGTCTGGAAGAAGTCAAGACATATCCATCGGTAGCCTGCGGATCGACCCCCGTTTCGACGAGCCCTACCAGGAGGTCCAGTGGGTTGACCTCCAATATGGCACCGGGAAGCTACAACTAAGCGTGGAATATGCGGAGCCCCAACTGACGAAGCTCACCATCGATGATTTCGAGCTTCTCAAGGTCGTCGGAAAAGGCAGCTTTGGGAAGGTCATGCAAGTTCGAAAGAAAGACACCCACCGCATCTACGCCCTCAAGACCATCCGCAAAGCAAAGATTATATCTCGTTCCGAGGTAGAGCATACTCTTGCCGAACGTTCCGTCCTCGCCCAAATCAACAATCCCTTTATCGTCCCATTGAAATTCAGCTTCCAGTCGCCAGAAAAGCTGTACTTTGTGCTGGCCTTTGTCAACGGCGGCGAATTATTCCATCATCTCACTAAAGAGCGTCGCTTCGATGTCAACCGCTCTCGGTTTTACACGGCAGAACTGCTCTGCGCCCTCGAGTGTCTACATGGCTTTAATGTCATCTACCGCGACCTCAAGCCAGAAAACATTTTACTCGATTATCAGGGGCATATAGCTCTCTGTGACTTTGGCCTCTGCAAGCTCGAGATCAGGGATGAGGACGAAACTCATACCTTTTGCGGAACCCCAGAATACCTCGCCCCGGAATTGCTTCGTGGCGAAGGGTATAATAAGACAGTGGACTGGTGGACTCTCGGCGTACTCCTCTACGAAATGCTCACTGGCCTACCCCCGTTCTATGACGAGGTCACGAATGACATGTATCGCAAGATCCTGTCTGACCCTTTGCACTTCCCAGGGCCAGAAATCGTTCCCCCAGCAGCCAAAGACCTTTTGACAAAGTTACTCAACCGCGACCCAGCAGAACGCCTAGGCGCCAACGGTGCCGCCGAGATCAAGGCCCATCCCTTCTTTCATGCCATTGACTGGAAGAAACTCCTGCAACGGAAGTACGAGCCAGCCTTCAAGCCCAATGTGGTATGTCTCGCCTTCTCCTCCCAGCCTAACAATGCTGACATGTGTCCCCTCCCGAATCAGGTTAATGCACTCGATACCGCCAATTTCGACTCAGAGTTTACCTCGGAGCCAGCTCAGGATTCTTATGTTGATGACCCTGTCCTTTCAGAGACGATGCAGTGAGTGCAGAGTGTCAGATTATTTCGCGAGTTCCTGCTAACATGGTCTCGCAGGGACAAATTCGCAGGTTTCAGCTACAGTCGCCCGGTCGAGGGCCTGAATGATGCGGGCGGTAGCATCAAAGATCCATCGTTTGTGAGTGTCTCCTGGACAGTACCTAGGGAATCCAATGGCTGACTTGAACAGATGTAGAGTTTTTGTTCATCTTAGACTAGGTATACCACTTTGACCAGTATTAAATGGCTTTCCTTACTTTGCCACAACTCTGAGGGCATTCTCTGGTCTGGTTTAATCATCTATGCCCGCTGAGTCTCTTGAATACTTGTTACTACTAGCTAAGCGAGAATCTTTGAGTCGTCGAGACCATGAAGTGGATGTTCAATGAAGGCGACCAGCTAGACAACGTACAACCCAACCAAACACACGAGCCGCACGTTAAATGTCCTCAGTCAAATACACATCTGGCGCTTAACTACGTCTTCACGATCCCAGTAGCGTTGTCTATTGGGCACTATCCGTTATGCACCATCGACAAGCCAGATTCAGACTGACAAAAATGTATTGAATAGCATGTGCCGAGCGAGCCACATGTCTTCTCGGGGACACTTTTCACCACGGCCTGGGATGAGGCCTCGGTGGGGCCCAAACTTGCTCGAGGCATCTTGGGTCTCCAGGTACCCTGGGAGTTGTAGACGCGTACGGTCACGAACGCTTACAGCCACGAAATGTATTACCTGCTCCATGATCAGTAGAATCAGAAAGGTTACGGAGAGATTGGAAGAGGTTGCCTAAGTTTAGGGCTCAGGATGTAAGATGTATGGGCTAAACTTGGAGAATATATGGCTTATTTCGTATCAAGTTGCGGTATTGTTAGGGTTGTGTATTCCCTTGATTCCTCTACCTTCTACTATGTGCCGTAGCTTCAAGTGCATCCTCCCCGTTATGTGTTTACACGTGACTGTCGCCAACGCCAGGCGACGCCCTCGTCGTAGCAAAGGGAGAGAAGATGCCCTCCGGAGCGATGAGATTAGGCACACGTCGGCTCCTTCTTGGTGGCCTCAGGATCGAAAACAGTCGGAATATCATTGACCCCCAGCGCCTGAGATCTGCCTATAAAGAACCCTCGCCGCCCTATTTAAAATTAATGCCAGAATACCCAAGGACGCCCAGCAGGCATTGCTCCTCAATGCCTTCGAATCTCTCCTCAACCAAAAGATCCACAATAACCCATTCTAAAGCCCTCTTCTATCAACACTCGCCCTATTATCCATCTAAAATAGGGATAAGGGCCAGGGGCACCAGTCTATGCCCTAGAAAGGAGGATTTGATTGTAAAGTATTTATTGTAATTGCTGATAAAATACTTGAAACCTATGATTGGTGGAGGTAGAAAAGAGATTGGTTTTAGATAACTTTATATAGGCAGGCAAGCCCCGAAGTATGCCACATTATCCCATTCGCTTGAAATAATAATTCGGACTATAAAATCACCATCTTTTGATGGAACGTTATCCTTGGAATGCCTAGTGAGATCGAGACTATGGAGTTTGCAAACAGCTACCATACCCTCGAAAGAGGGCGGGTACCCCCAGTGGGTTGACCAAGAAGCCAGGGTGCGACAAAGGGGCGTGATGACCCAGCAGATTAGTCGCCAGTCAACCCAGTATATACCTATATATACTGCATCAGGTATCAATCCCTCCTGTTTGGAATGAAAGGCCCACCAAGTCAATAGAAATCATCATAAAACAGTAAGAAACTGCCTAAAGGCCTGTATTCTGGGTATCATAATATGTCTAGAGATCCAATCTGTTCACTGTGAAACGGCCGTGCCACGAAAACCCAACGCCGTCCATGTCTCTCCCATCTTCCAACCCCTTTTCAATCCAATTCACTATCACTCCCCGAACTACTTGTTGTATCGTCGTCATCGTCATCATCGTCCTCGCCCAGACTATGCTCCTCGATAACATCTCCAGCCTCCAGCGCAACACCCCTCGCACCCGCATCATCTCCCTCATCCGACTGCCCGCCCTCATTATCGCTCCTGACCTCCCCATCTTCCAGGTCCTTGCCCCCACGTCTCTTCTTCTTATTATGTTTCCCGGGGGCGTTCTTCCCGGGCGGGTTCTTCCTCTTGGTGCCTCCTTGCGGTGGGACTTTGTCCTTGGGTCCAAGGACAAACCCCTCCGGTAGGACATCGCCCTCGTCAAGAACGTAGATGGTGGGGAACTCGAGAACGCGGGTGTTGGCGAGAGTATCGCGGAGGGTATCTTCAGATCGGAGCTTCGTCACGCCAGTTGGGAGATCTGATCGTGTACGCGGCTTCGCGAGGAAGAATTGAAACTGTCGCTTTTCGGCCTGCTCTCGTTCTGACGGCCACATACCCGGGTCGGTGTCGTGATGTGTCGTCCAAGTCCCAGTAAAGGGATCCTGGAGTGCGAACGATCCGGGTGTCCATGTAGTTCTCGAAGGGTCTTGGGATTGGCCTTCTTGGCCTGGCCGCGTAAACCTCCTAGGCTGGCCTTTGACCCTCTTCTGGTCCTCGAGCAAGACGTGATACGCCTGGTAGAGCGGCACATCATCCATCACCTTGGACAACCCGCGTGTTGTCTTCGGCTCCCCATCTTGATCCCGCCCTCCCTTGCTAAATGCCAACCATTCGACCTGCCAATTGATGCGTCCGCTCTTTCGATTCAACGTCGTGTGGTTCTCCTTCTGCCTCGCCATCCCCATCGGCGCACACACGATGCTGATATTCAACTTCTTCATTCTCTGCGCCAGGAACCTTTCAAACACCCTCCCCTTCGCCTCTCTTAGCACCCGCGTCACGAGCACCTTGCGCTTGCGCCCATCCCGCCCGGGCTTCCACTTGACCTCCTGGACGGTCAGCGGTCGCAGTTCCTCCTGCTGGACCAGCGCGCGCTCACCGACGAGGAGCTTCTCGGTGCGTTCGACGGAGAGTTCAATCCCATGGAGGAAATTATAATCGTGATCGATACCTGCGGGCGTGCGCAGCTTCGATGGAGGAACGTAGGCAGTTGCGTCGCGTTCGCCGGTGCATTCAGACCATGCCTTGTGTTTCTTGATGCAGCTGAGGGAGCAGGTTCGAAGGCTGCAACGAGGGCATTTGTATTTTGGAGCAGATATATGGCAGATGGCGCAGAGGGACGTAAGGAGGGGATCGGCCATTGCGGAGGAGCAGACGGTTGCTGAATTGGAGAATAATTGCTATGATGAAGGAGGGTTGAACATGGTCGCGACGGGATGGATCTGAACTTTTTTCTGGGGCGACGCTTATCTTATCAGTAACAAAAAAGTCGGCCCCCAAAACCTATGACCCTCAGCATGGTGTCTGTCAAACTTCTCATACATTCAACCTTATACCCATGAATAACAATTCTATCTAATGAAATCACTCATGGTTGCTAAATAGATGACAATCCTAAAAGATCGGAACTGAGGGCATTTCTTGATAGTCCAGGACTTCGTGACGCCCAACAATACCAAGGCATGATAGCCAAGATCAACACCCTATATAATCACATAGTTGAAAGGATAGTTGATCAACATCAAAATGGTTCTTCATTGATTGGCTGCTTTCAAGCCGGGCAAAGGAGTGACGTGAATCGAACGGCACCGCTTCTTAAAAAACAATATTCTAACAAGATGGGAAAAAATAGCCGCCTGGCTTGACGCAAGTTACATGAGCGATCCCGCCCACCAAATGACAACTAGAAACAATGAATACGACAAAAAAAAAAAAAGGGAGACATTTGAACGCCAGAGTCCGCAGGTTTTAATCCAAGCCACCGCCATTGTGAAAAAGAGCATATAAGAGAAATGTGAGAAATCGGGTGATGTGTCGAAGCACCATGGCGCAGTGGTAGAAGATCAACTTTGTGGGTAGCGGGATGGATGCTCCATCACCAAGCACTCGAGGGAGAACCCCAAGGTGGTTTTAACGGGTGCCACCAAGGGCGCTGATCCGGGCGCCAGACGGTCGGTGCATCAAGGACTCGTGGTGCTTGGAGACGACACCCGTCTCGTGGGTGACCCCTCCGAGGTCACTTCGGCTCTCCTCGAAGTCCTCCTCGTCATCCTCGACAATCTTTGTGGGGATCTCGTCTCGAAGGTTATACTGTTGGGACGCACGTTCAGGGGTCGTGGCCGTAGAGGCAAAGGACATGGCCGTGCTGCTCCGGTTGGGAATGAGATCCGGGGTGGGAGGGATACTGGACGTCCTCCCCGACGGCTGGAGGAGGCTGTCATCTCCAGTCTCGGACGTAGCGGCGGAGTTGCCGTCATCGCTCTGGGCGGCTGAGAGGCTGCTATTTCGGCGACTACTCCCCCCTAACTCCGCGTCTTGTGCTAACTGGAGGCCCTCAACAGCAGCCTGGCACTGCTCGGCGATGTTGCGAACAATGTGCGCAATCGCATCGGTCTTGTCCTTGAGATGGCGGTCTGCGACGTCAATGAAGGCCGAGGACGAGTAGCGCTTGGCGCGCGCGTTGGGGGTGGCGAGCAGGCGGTTTCCACCGTCGTGTCCCTCGTCCTCTACGGCATCATCGTAGCCCTCCTCGATCTCCTGGACAAGGTCGTCCGGCTTGGTAAGGGTCTGGACGAGGTGCTCGAGATGGTGGCTCTGGCCGCCAATCAGGCTACGGAGGTGAAGGACAACACGACGGGCTTCATCGCGTTGTCGGAGGATCGTCACGTTGGTGTGCTGAAGCTGAGAAAGCTCCTTCTTGTTCCTCTTGCGCTCGCGCTCCAGCTCCTCCGCAATCTCCTGCTGAAGGACAAGAGCCTCGAGAGCATCATCACGCTGCTTCTCGGTGCCAGTGAGACGGACAGAGAGGCGGGCGTTGTCATCCTTCTGCTGGTCAATGAGACCGGCCAGGCGACGGTTCTCCCTCTTGTGGTTCTCAATCTTGACCTTGAGATCTTGGGTCTCCTTGGTAAGCTGCTCAGCAAAGGCTTGGAACTTGAGGAATTGCTGCTTCCAGCTCTCGAGCTCCTCCACAAGGTAGTTGTTGCGCTTGGTGACCTTGCTGAGCTCCGTGTCCATGCGACCCTTGAGGTTGATAAAATCCTGCCAGGCCTCAAGAGCATCCCGCGAGTACTGGTTTCTCTCCCGAACGATCTCATTAAGATGGCGCATGGAAACCTTTGTCATCAGGGGCTTCTTGACGGAACCACCAAAGACCGCCTTGATGCCAGTGTTGCGGCCCAACTTCTCGCAGACGTGATCCATGACGGCCATGACGGCATCCTGGTTCCACCACTCGGGATCCTGAATGGACTCGACCTCACCACGCATGACAATGATCTGGCCGGCAGGGACGAGCTTGCCGCCACCGTACGCAGATCGGAGGTGCTGAGGGACGCCGGAGGGAGTGACGTCGCCATTCAGGGCCTGCGTAAGTCGGGTAACGAACTTGTTGCGCTGGCCGGGAGTGAGGGCGGTGGGAGGGCTAGAAGTAAGGACGAAGTTGCGATCAAGGTCGACAACGAGAGCATCGGTGGGGGCGGTGAACAGAGATCGGCACTCAACCGTGATACCCAGGATGTACGGGCCAGGCTCCTGAACAAGCTCCTTGGCGTGGCGAGCGTGAACCACGGGAACATAGAGACCGCTCCACTCATACACTCGGACACAGTATCGAACGGTCTCGGCAGCCATTGTGAGCATGGCCGGGTAGTGGCTGACGAAGATGATGCGCCGCGTAGGAGAGATGGCCGCCTCGATGACGCCGACGATGTTGGGGATGGAGAGACAGGTGAAAAGAGGCCACATGGCGAAGTTCTGGAAGCCAGTGGGAGAAGACGGGAATTGATAGCAAAGAGCGTAGTCCTTCATGTCGATACGGACGAGGTCGTTGAGGCGGGGCGCGGGGAAGCTGAGGATGCGAGAAACCTCCTCTGCGTGGAACAAGTTGGTAGCCTTGTTCCAGTGAATCCACATTCCTCGGAGATAATCGCCAAGGAGGTTGTAGAGAGGGTATCGGGAGAGGAAAGACAAGCAGTAAGGAATCCAATACGTCTCGTCGGGATTGTCATAGTAGTCGCTCTCGGTCCTCTTTCGTAGGTCGCGAATAGTCTCTGCCCTCTTCTCGTCGGCTCGTGACCAGACTCGGAGACAGATTCCGTAGAGCGTGTGAGAAGAATCCTGCTGGAGCACGAACGCGTGGTGAACGCAGTGAGGCTGGCTTCGGCCAGTGCAGATTTCGACATCGTGAGGGAAGCAAGCCTGGAGATAGCGCAAAGGAAACCAACTGGTCAGTGGAAATTCGCTAGAAGCCTTAGGTGAATGAGCGACGTACCCTCATCGCAGCGTGCAGAGCACGGGCGATCTCGTTATCTTGCTCAAGGCGAGGGCTACTACCCAAGATCTCGGGAAGCCAGAACTGGCCTACAGCACCCTTCATGTGGCCGATCTTGCCCTGAGCGGGGGACGGTGCCTTGACCCATTGAGAGGGCTCGCGGCCAACACCGCAAACCATGTAGGCATGAGTAAGAGTCTTTGGTGTTCGCTGCTGAGGCTTGGAGTTGAGAGTGGAAGGAATAGGTTGCGTGATTCGGGAGTGGAGGGACGATGTCCGGCTGGGAATCAGGAGGTTCTGATCAGGGCCCTGGTCGCGAGTGCTGGGCCTGCCATCGCGGTCGCTAGTCCGAGGACGGGTGAAAGAAGGGTGAGTGCTAAGAGAAGGAGGCATATTGGCGGTTGCGAGGAAATGAGCCTCGTTGTGTTCTGATCGTTCGTGTCGTAAAATAGGGGTGAAAATCGTCGTCGATGTCGAAAAGGAGACGGAGCTGTAGCTACTGGGTGCAGTTCTCGTCTATGGAGCTGGCTGGCCGACTGAATTGGTAGAGGATGTCAGTCCTCCTTTTGCTGATGGCGTCTGACCTGTCTTGAACGCCGTTTCGTTGCGGGAGCTCGCTCTTCTCTCAAGCGCTCATCGACGGTTTGACCGGCCTTGCGATCTGAGAAGAAGAAAAGGAAGGGAAATGGTGGGAATGGAGTGTGGAGGGAAGGAAAGAAAAGTGAAGGGGAGAATGGGGGGGTGTGTGAAAGTGGTAGTGGAAGTGGAAGTGGAAGTGAAAGGCTGCTAGCAGTTGGGGGGAAGAAGACTTGGGTGGGGAAGTTGAGTGAATGCAACAGGAGAAAGAACCAAAAGAAAGCAAAGAAGCGAGACAAGATGAGACAAGAGAAGAAAGGTAAGGTACTGTACAGCAATGCTACTCCGTACCTGTGTGGTTGAAAGCGCAGCCTGGGAGGAGAGGAAAAGGTGAGACGCGACGGCGGAAGAAGCAAAGAAAAAAGAATGGGACCAGGGGGGGGGACCTTGTCTGTTCCTTGTTCCTCTAGTTCTGGGATCCAATCCCTCGACACGACCGGGGAATTATTAGGGGGATACCTACTGTAGAGGATGCGAGGATGAGGGGGGTCACAGGAGAGAGAGAACCGATATAAGGAGAAAAGAATATTCCTTTGTACAACCAACCACATGAGTAGGTATCCCAGATGTTGTGTTGGCTTCTGTATTACTTGTTTATGTGATGTGTTTCTCCTGACATAGGTGACCGAGGCTCCCGAGAGAGAGAGAGACGCACACGCGAGGAGAAGAAGACGCGAAGGAGGGCTCCCAGGGACATCAGGTCGCTGCGCGCCGCAGGTACCTACATTAGGGGGGGTCCAGGCTGCCTACCTTACCCAAGCACCCAAGGTCGATCAGGAGCTAAAGGGACCTGGATGCCAGGGCCATCAGGGGCACACTGCACCAATCTGCATGGGTTGGTGATTGGGACCCCGAGACGGCGGAGACGGACTAGGTAGGTACGAAGCACGGCGGCGGCGGACTTTTTGGGCTGGCTGGAATGCGCCCAGACGGACAGACAAGCCCCAAAGCCCTGGGTATCCCATGGGGACGCTACTGCGCGGTCTGATGAAGCTATGGAAGATAGCGGGAGAACGAAAAATATCCCGTCGATACCTAGGTATGCAGGATAGTACAAGTACATACATATTTCGTTGAGGATGACGAAAACGGGTATCACAACGAAACTTGCGTCGGTTTTATCCAGCTGGAAAGCAAAACGCGCATCGACCCTACATACAGGTGGGGGAGCAGCTGTGACCACCGCCATCCAATCCTTCAGCAGCGGGCGCCGAGCAGCCCTGGCGGTTTTTCAGGGGAAAGAGAGAAAGAAAGAAAAAAAAAAAACTCAAAAAGGGACAATTTGGGAAGACGGGCAGGAACCAAACAGACGGGAGAGAGGTAACCTGTACCTCAGGAAAGGCTTGCCGGCCCCGCTGAGGCGTTGTCGCGAGTACCCGAGAGCGGGAGCCCCGTTAGGTTGTGCAGACACTGGGCTGGCTGGCTGAACGGGCACCTTCCTCCACTTCTTGCATCCGCAGCTGCTGGCTCTCGGGGCACATGGTCCAGGCCAACGACGACGTTGGCACAGATGGGCAGGGCAGGACAAGGGCAAGTTGTTGGATGGCGTGTGTGCAAGTACGCTTTCGATGCCAGGGTGCGACGGAGGCTTTCTCTTTCATCGTCGGAAACGCAACCATACATTTTTTAACGTATCGAGTACAGTACTTCCACACCTTTGCCACAAGGTACGTACGAGGTACTCTAACTTCAGCAGGTCGATACAGGGCTGCAACCGGGGGCGGAGACGTGAACAGCCAGTCAACTGATTGGGTCGGGTCCCATCTCCCGGTCCACGTTTCCGCGGCCGACGCGAACGGCGTCGAATCGTTAGTTGGGACGCTCTCATTCGAAGTCACCCTGGTAATAAACCGAGTCCAATTCCTCTCCCGCTGTCGAGATCATCATCGGTTTAATAAGGCTCAATTCCTTCCGTCTTCAGCGCCCATTCCTCCGTCACGTTGTTTATGTCTTTCTTGAATCTTCCGGAGGTTCTTCTCTTCCATGTCTCGCCGCCGCCGCCCGCCGTAGCGTGGCCACTTACAGATCACAGAGGTGCAAACAGGTACGTACTCCCTACTTCAAAGCTTGATGTCCACCACCCCCACTCCCCGTCTCCCGTTGACCCCGGGGTCCCGGCCCCAAACGAGATGGTGGGTCCCCCCTCTCGACCAATCGCAACCGCGGTCTCCGGGGCCATGACCCCAACCAAGGAAATTGTCTCTGCCGATGCTGCAGCAGACGTGAGCTGGTTTCCTTCTGGTCTTTTGTTTCCTCTCTTTTCTTTTCGCCCGCGGCTGTTGGATCTTATTTTGTGTTTTTGTTTTGAGATGAGGATTGGAAAAAAGCAATGGTTGTTGTTCTATTCGAAACGGTCCTGTTTCCTTGTCTCTGGGCGGCGGGCTGCGTCGAGATGAAGAGCTGCCTTGATTGTCGACGGTCACCGCCAGGTTCAAAACAAAACCATTGATCTGGAACCGAGATCACAAGAAAAAGTAATAATGAATCTATGAATGGATATCTTCATATGTTCCAGCAGTTGCGCTTCAACTTCGTCATTTCGTGCTCGAGCACGTACCCATTCGGTGGCATCGTTCGTATCTAACCCCCTCCCTCCCCTTACAACCCTCGCTCAGCCCGCTTCATCCATCCATCACTCACTCATCAACCACATCCATCCCACCTCAGATTTAGCTACCGTTTACTATTGCTTGCTACGACCCTATCCGTTTCTGACAAGGCCTGACAAGTTATCCGACTCAAAGGCCGCGGTGGAGGTGACAAATGCTCCGTAACCATCCACAGAAACAATCGACCAGGGCCCCCTGGCCGACAGAAACGAAACGGGAAGTCTGCGCGTCCTTGGCCTCATTTCATATCAAACGAGTCAAGATACGGGACAAGTTTGCGGGAGTTTTTTGTGATGAAGCTTCTGTTGTGCATACCTACCGACTGGTTGCACTTGATATGCCTTGATCACATACATATGAAATGCAGCAGCAGCCGGCTCGGATGCATGCACTCAGGGACTCAGCTCAGTTTATCAGCACGACATCGTCCATCGATTGACCGTGCGCGGAGGCATTCATCATAATATCTTACATATGAAAGCCATCGAACATGTTTTTACCCGGATACTGTATGGAGTACAGTACAATGGAGCATTTATAAGAGGCACAGGAAGAACCCCTCCATATAACATCATCGGGGACGGACCTGGGCTGCTGGATGAGGTGAGTTTCGGGTTCGGTGAAGGGCCCCAGCGTTCGCAACCAGGGCAGCCGATCCCTAACGAATTGTGACAGGCCACCTGCGAGTCGGATCATGAGTCTGGGGGAGCGAGTAGTTCCACGAGTGGGATGTTTGCGATAGATGAACCGCGACATTGCGGGTAGGTATGTTGGTCTGTACTCGAGACGATCTTTCATACCCACGTCACTGGCAGTTGAGTTCCCGAGAGCAGAGATAGGAGTTGACGAGGCTTGACCGCGGTGGCTTGCCAGCTGATCGACGCCATTATTTTTCTCCTCTGCGCATGTAACGGGCGAGAATCAATAAATGGGCGAATCTATAGCCAAGGGGAACCTAGACCGGATATGCTTGTCCCTCCCAACGCCACCCGTTCGTGGCGACGACATCCTCATCACTTTCAACGCTCGGCTGCACATCCATGCTGCGTATATCCAAGCCGCATAGGTACCCAGTATGTAGGTAGGTATTCACTCATAAACTGGGTACCATCTTTGTTATGATGTATGGGGCACAGTCCAGCAATATAATCCTTCAAATACTTCGCCTGCATTACCTCCGCAGGACTCATTTCTTCCTGGCTCCAACGCTTACATACGATGCCGGCAATTAGCTGCACCCGCCAGCCAGATGAGCCATTCCCTCGGTACACGAGAACGGAAAGGCCATGGCGAACCCCATCTACAGTCCCAATTACTCGTACTAGCGCGCGTACGACATGAAGGGTAGCAGTGGTTGCCATCTGTGCGCTCATGTCATCTGTCCTGTCCTGTCCTGTCTTGTCCCCCTCCCATCTAAGCAATCACCCAGTGATATGTACAAACAAAACCTGACTGGCTTGCCAGCCTTGCTCACATCAGGCTCTTCTTCAGTAAATGGCACCAGTCAAAGTCCTGTCGACCATGAAATCTCCACTCCCGCTACGACTCCTCTCATCGCATCGGCGCGTTTCAGAAGTGAGATGGCGCCCGTCCAACCCAACCCCATCGCCCACGAGCTTCTGGGCCCCCTCCTCCCTCCCCTCGACATCCGACTGGCCCCGTCTCCACCCCCCTTTTAGTGACCTACGAACGTTTCTCTCTTCTTTCCCAATGTCTCTTCATGACTGACTCCTCGAACTCGGGGAGGTGGACTTGTTCGGGTCTTCCGCAAGCCACCCGGCGAACGCCTCCGTTTCACGATGTGCGCGCCGCCCCGTGGGTAACCAAAGGACTCAGATTCGGCGCTCGTCCCGTCGATGAGACAATTGTTGTTGCAGTTTTTCTTTTTGTTCCGTTCGTATATTCCGCTGTTGTGGCTCAATGGTGTCAGTGCTTTGACGTGTTGAAAACGCCATGGATGAAGATCCCAAGCTAGGTATGTCTTTACGGCGTGTGTCAATCAAACGATCGCGTTGTGCTTCTGTCCTCTACGCCCAGATCACGAACTATTCGTAGACGTGGTAGAATTACATGCCAGAGGAGTGAGGGTAATATTGAACAATATCTTGTATTCAAGGTACGGATTATAGAATGAATCAATAATGTCACCACCTATAAAGATCCATGTGGACTTACTATAGTATTTCGCTTCGGTGATGCCACACATTTGTCGTGTAATTTTATAATGCTTGCACTTGACTTTGAAATATCCAACCTCTGGTCCGTACAACCCAGTTCCTCCTCGAGGTTTCTAGGTTTGAAGACTTCGTCTCCTTTCGACCCTTTCCCCGGTCCTGATACTCCCTCCTCCTGTCGATCCTCCTTTCGGCACTGCTTCCGACGTCCGACGGGCCAGAAACCAATTGCCATCGCTCCCTTTTCAATAATATCTCGCCAGGCGATCTTTCAACCGATACTCTTCAATACTCGTGTGTTTTTATCCAGATCCGGCCGCAATAAACACTAGCGAAGTTGTCGGTGTTTCCCTCTCCTGACTTGCCGCCCCCCCCTGGCTAGATGTCTGTCTCGTTCGCCAAACCAATCTACCATTTACTCTGCCTGGTCGTTCACCAAGTCTGGTTCGCGTAACTTGCGGTGGGACTCTCGGGTGACGGGTCTATTTCTAGATCATTCAATGTTTGTTTTGTCTCGTTATTTGTGGGTTGCACTGGCGCTGCTAAACATGATGATGAACCCATGTCTTGAGCACATGGGCAAACCACGTGTTTGGGTCAATCAAGTCTTATTCTCGGACCTCCCTGAATAGCCTATGTGAATAAATTGAGTGTTTCACCTAACCCCGGAGAAATGTCCCATATGCACAGTAAGTTAGTAAGTAGTATTGCTGTTGGAACAGGTGATCGATGTTGACGGCGGCGCTTTAGGGTAGGTTTTGAGACCAGGGGTTCAATGGCTGCGTCAGTTTACATTCCCTCCCTCCCAAACGCCTTGCGGCCTGTACTAACACCAGTTCTCGCTTCTCGAGAGCTTTAGATATGATTGGCATAGCATTAATCTATGTGTGGTTGACCCCGAATGTAAAAACTGTTCAGTCCATCTACGCTTCAGACAGGCCTACCACCCCTCCAAACGTCATGTGCATGAGAGGAGTTTCATTGTGAGTTTGAAGATGCTGCGACAACTCAGGTGTTTGGGTAGCGATAATCGACTGGTATTTTGCTACCCAGTATGCCACCGAGAATTAGACCATACTGTGCCACTATCGCCCGGGATACATGCCAGTGTCCGCCGTGGTAACCTGAGGCTTCGTCAATGTCCATCCACACAGATGAGATTATGGTAATAAGACTTGCGAGAAGATAACTTATGACTGCCCGAAGCCCAATGACCAAGGGCATGAAAGGGCCGAGCCATATCACGGGTGGAAATACAGGACACAGCAAGCCATGTCACAAATAAGACTTCAACGCCTGCAAATGGAGCCTCATAAGATTCGGCATCTACAACACCCCAAATTGTACCATCCACATCTCAACAGCCGAACTCGTTAATCATGACCAAAGAACCCAGGACTCTAGAAGAGAAAAGAAAAAACCATTCCAAGAAGATCACAGTGAATCATCGCAGGAGATTCCGGATCCGAAAAGAGCATGTAAGCACTCAACTTGTCTGGAACCCAGACGTTGTGCGAGCTGCAAAAGTGATATAAAGGCAGCCGATTCTCAAGAGTCGGTTTACGGACTCTGAGACCTCCGATCAACCGCGCTGAGAAAGCGAACTTGACCACTGGCCATGAGAAAGGCACACTGGCCATGAGAAAGGCACACTGGCCATGAGAAAGGCACTTGCCCATACCACGAGAACGGTGACATCTGGGAAGCTGGGTTTCGTATGTGTGACGAGTGAAAGCTCACAACTTAAACGCAGAATCTGACTTGACGTCAATAACGAAATAATATCAATACAACCTGGAATTTTGCCAACTTCCCAGAACAATACAAAAAAAAAGTCTATTAGCTCTCGTTTTAAGTCTTTCATCGTCCACCTCCAACGGTCAATTTCAGCGCCTTCGGCATAGTTGTCGCGCCGACAACATAAACCCATAGAACTCCACAAAGCACACCCATTAAACACGCACAGGTTCGTTAAATCAACTGCAAGCTTCTCGCCCGATATGACATCAAGTTGTAAACTTGATAGCCCGGAAATTGCGCGCCGTCTCCCCACATCCCCAGAAGGAGAGGACTGATGGCCGTCGTGGTGATCGGTGAGTTTGGCATGAAGATGCTCAATGGGAGCCAGAGAAAACATAATTGCTGATAAGAATAGAGCCACAGTATCGTAACAGTCCAGTAGAAAATGTGTCCTCCAACATTTGCACGCTCCATGCAAGTTTGCTGATTGTGTGTATGAGTAGAAGTGCCCCAGTTCGTACTCTCGCAGCGAGACACTTGCAAGCCCCCCGATGACCATAGTCATGGGGCAGCAAAACATGAGGAGGGTGACACGTAAGTCGAGCTGGGAAAAACCGGAAAAGGAAACAGAAGAGAAAAATGAGGGTATAAGTAATTTTGTTTGAAAACGGTCATCAGTCGCGTAGCGCCGTTGATTCTCACAGCGCCGCCTACTGGTTGATCTTGTCGTGGGCAGCTTGGTTGGCCTCGGCCTTTTTCGCACTCAAAAAGGCGCTGAGCCATGTCAAAGTCTCGTTGCTGACGACGAGGACGGTAGTAACGGCAGCCTTGCCGTGAGCGACGAGACCGGCCTGCTCATTCTTCTTGAACTCGGAGGTGTAGACCTGGAGGACGTGCTCCTTGCCCTCGAGGCCCTTCTGGTAAGGCAGGAGGATAAGGCCCTTGGTCTCGTTGTAGAGCTCCTCGGTGGGCTTCTTGACGACGGGGAACCGCTCGTCGATGCGGTCGAGGGTCTTGTCGCCGATGGAGTCCACCTTCTGGACGTAGGGCGAGACGTACTGGTAAGGCTTGGAGAACCAGGGAAGGATGGGAGCAGCAAAGGTCTGGTATGCGGCATCGCCAAGCTGGATGGACTTTTGGGCGTATCCGTTGGCCTTGAACGTATCAACGCCGTCGTTGATGACGGGGTAGGCGAGAAGGTGCTGAAAAGAAGTGAGATGTTAGTGGGGTCGGGCCGATGATACGATGAAGCCCAAGATAAGAGCATACCTGGAGGAAGGCCGAGTACTGAGCAGGGCTCACATCGCCATTGACTTGGGGGGAAGACATTCTGATGGATGGAATATGAGTGTCGGGTGAGAGGGATTGGTGTGATGTAGGTGAGATGGTCCGAGGTAATGGAACGAGAGCGCGAACGGAGTGTCGGCGGGTTGGTTACGTTAGGTAGGACGAAGCGCTTTGTATATCGGGTGGATAGGTAGTGATGACGATAGGATGACGATCTGAGAGATGCAAAGACACCAAGGAGGTCAAGGCGAGGTAAGGTTAGGTATTGCGAGCAGGGTAGACGAAGTAGGTCAACGTTGGGAGCAGGACGAGAGAGAGGGGGATGAGAAAGAGAGAAATAGGACGGCAGCTGTCGAAGGGGTCCAGCAGAGGCTAAAAAGGGAATGGAAGAGCAGTTTGGGGAGAGGAGGATTAGGATGTGATATGTGCGAGGTATTGGTGGGACGCCACAGCCTGACCGGCAGATAAAGTGCGCCGAGCGGGAAGGGAGGGAGGGAATCTATATATGTATGAGGTAGGATCCGGGTTCTAGTTCGGGGGATTTTTGTTATCAAGGGAACTTCTGAACCTTTTTTTTCCCTTCTTTCTCTTTCTTTCCCTCTGTTGAGAGTATGGTCTCGTCGCTCTATTTGCGTCGTCTCATAGGCGGAAACGGAAGACAAGCCATATTTGGGGTAGCCCCCTTGTCTTGGCCTTGAGATGGTCTTGTCTTGTTGGTTGGTCTTTTTTTTTCTTCGCCATCTTGAACTGGAGCTCGTGCTTTTGGGAGAGCAAAGCTGGGGGGGGTCTAGCATGTGCAAGTGGGCGTAGACAGGTTGCGGCATGTGGTGCATGTGCTAGTATCGGAGCTGGTATTTTTGGTGCGCGGGTACCTTGATCGTCCAGAGTGACTGTGGCGGCGCATGAAGGTCTTTTTCGATAGGGACACTCGACCGTCTTTTTTTATTAGTGTATGTATTGGGTTTTATCGTCCTTACACATTCCTCAATTACTGGGAATCAACGCAATTCTCTTATTTCTCCAATTTCACCCAACTATTTCCAATGGAATATCTTGTTCTCATCCATTCTCCAGCCACACTCCAGGTACGGAGTACTTGATGATTCACTCTCTCTCTGGTGGGGTGCTTGTTGGGCTCTGTTCTGTGACACCATCGGTGATGGAGCAGAGTGGGCCCACTCAGCCGCACGCGCCCTCTCCCGGGCTTCGCTGGATCCACTATCCCATTCCTCTTGCAGCACTCGAAGTCCCCATTTCGCAGTGGACATCTCAATCGCGTTCGCTGACTGGACGTGCTGGACTCTTTGTTTCGCTCTTGCTGCCCTCTTGTCTTTCCTCCCCTTCCTTCTTTTCCAATTTACCCCTGTCAGTCTTGACATGTGAAAGTGGCACCCTCTTGCCCCTCCACGCATTTTTTCCCACTTTTCAACTCCCACGTTCGTTCGCTTCTGATATCACCGACATCATATGCATTCGCACACGCACACTTGGGACTTTCGATGGAGATGGGCTGGATGATGATCGAGCCTCCCGCCCCCTATGAATTGAGCATTGATGCTTCCTGAACTCGTTCGCCAGCTATGACACTTCCCCCAAAATAGGGACGCCACTGAAGCCTTGGCGTTGATCATGGAGAGGCCTAGTCTCTTCGTGGTAGTCCTTGGCCCCTAGCTAACTCGGACTGGGGTTGACTGGACTTGAGTTGAATGTGGAGGGATCGATCGATGATCCAAGTCCCTCCTTGCCTGTGAGTGAGTCGGTATAATTATCATCAACTCTGACTCTTGCTTCTTGTCCTCTCCGCCAACCGGGACGAGCGGGAGCCAACACGACTTGCATCCCCAACGGCAACTAGGCTGCAGTGTCTGAGCAACTACTCCGTCCCAGGCGGGACTGTGTGTCCCAAGACGGTGTGTTTCCTCGGTCCTCGTCATCATTGCGTTTCAGAGAAACATCAAGTCCCAAGTCCGTACTCAAAAGGTCAGTGGCTGCTTCGGTGGGCGCCTCCAATCTCTCTCTACGGCTTATCTCTTTCGGAGCCGCTATGGCAATTGGCTCAGATATTTCGTTTTATGGCGCACGGCATGCGCACAACATGCGCACATCGTCACGTTGAAGGATGGGCGTGCGACTAGATGCTAGCCGCCAGGTGCTTGGAGTTCGAGACTAGAACAGTCTATCAGTTGCGACTACGAGACGCCGAGACGCCCACGAAAACCAACCGGATACCATCTGCATCGCGCTCCCTTCATAGCCGTATCTTCGACCAAGTCTACGCAAAGTACGCCAGATGGAAGAGGGGATTGATAAGGAACCTCCCGCCCCGTTGCCCGCTTGGCCAAGTCCATTCCATTTACTGCCGCGGCACCCAGCGAGCTAGAGACACGAGCTCGATGAACCACCTCGGAAGCCATCCAGAAAACGAATGGTTCTTTCCGGATGGCGGCCTTGCTCTCGGTCACTTCAGTCCCGGGCCCTGAATCTGTTTCCTTTTTTCGACCCCATTCCCGTCTGCCGCATCCCATTCAGTTCGTGGGGTTCCCATGGATCGCTCCATCGACCGGACCCGCAAGGCCGCAAGATGCAAGGGGGGGAACACGGGGGACCTCGAATTTCATGTCCGAAACTCGCCTCCGTTGCGTGGCATGCTCGCATCTTATCCCCCTGTCGACAGCTATCGCCCTCCCCGCGAGTCTCCCCCTAAACCGCCCCACGGCTCCCCCTCCATCCCGTTCTCACCAGCCACATTCACATGTCAGACCTCGAACACGCGCGAACAGGTTTAACAGGAGATGACTGAAAGACACGAGTTTCCGAAACCCCCCAACTGCGAATCAACGGGGTATGCCCTCCGCCGCTCTACGGCTCCTTCCCGATAACTCGAATGCTCCGTATTCCATGCCGATGCAACGGACCAACAGACCCGAGTCCGGAGCATACAATAAGAATGGCATGTTTCGCAACACTGTCAGCTCATCTACTCTTTTATGCCGTCCTCGTTTACATGCGTTGCGCGTCCGCATTGGTCCGCTTGTGCATCCCCGGCGTGATGCCGTCTTCATATCTCTTCAACATATCACAATAAGGTGATGACATTCGAATGAAGGGGTCTCTCCCCCATGAAGCCGATGAGCCGTCGCTAGGGACTTGATTCACTTACCCTATCGATCCTCCGGAAATGGGTTGTTCGGGGACCCTACCCGAGACCGACTATCTTAGATGCGGCTGTTGGGAAGCTTTCGACATTTGTCAATGTGCGACGGATGACATTGCAGTCGGTCCGCGGTATGCCGAGTTGGCACTGTTGATGAGAACGCTGTTTTTCAACGGGCTGCTTTCGTTACGAATCTTGAAGGCGCCATCATTCCTTCGTGTCGGCACATAGCTTCCCTACCTGGCATGCCTTTGGCTCTCCCACGTGCAAGGGTGTGTTAGTTGACGGCGAATTCGCCTTTCAGGGCAGGTAGGTATGGAACGGCCGACACGTCTGCCGAGCAAACACGCAGATCTGTCGTGATATCAGGACTTCGTCACGCATTGCAGTCCGCGAAGTTTGTCAAGCAATAAGTCTCTCACTTATAGGTAACGCGCCATAGGTTTTGCACCGTCCCCCGGCACGTGGTTCTCCATTGATAGGAAATGTGAAGCAAAAAGTTTCATTCGACGATCCCAACTCTGCTTCTTTCTCACCAGCACATTCCGTCAACCGATACTAGTGCGGAAGTCGGCGGTCGACATGCATGTTCCCCCTCATTGGCAGCTGTTGGTTTCTTGCTCATGAGGATATTCTGGCGGTTCTATTTCAGTCCTTCCTCTGGGGAAATGAGACATAGCAAGGTTTTTGAGGCTTGATATGCCCTCCAACTCTACGGTGGTTGACATTTCGTTCCCGTGGATTCGTACTTAGCCTTCCATAGCGCTTCTTTGATGAGCATGATTGCAATTACGCTGCATGTTCCCCTGGCCGCTTCATCAATACGATATTGGCAATAGTCGTTGTGCGAATAATGTCATTCCCAGGCACCTACCTACACTGTGTTCCAGCTTTGCGACACACATAAGCAGTTCTTACATCTAACGCCTCATAACTTACAAAATCTCACCAAGCATTTACTACATCCCTCACCCCTCATTGATATTCCAAGCTACTACCTACCTAGGTACTCCTCCACTCCTCCGTAGTAATCCCAAATTTTAGTTGGCCTTCCTCTTCCCCACAAACCAACCATCTCGTCACCCTTAGTAATCCGTCCCTCAGCGGACCCCCATTACCTGAAGCTTGGGTCAGCCCTTTTCTTTCCCCATACCTTAGTTACAAAGGACCCGTCCGTTCCTCTTCCCGCTGCTGATGTAAAAGTGACTAAACCTCCACATCGCGAATTGGAACATGAGAATTTTGGCACCAAATTGCGGGAGAGGGGAAGAAATACGCGCCCTCGAGTAGTTTCTGGTCGGGTTCTTTTTTTTGTATTTCTAACCAGTGTACACCTGCCCAATTGAAGCCCAGTTACTTTTCGTTTTTTTTTTTTGTTATTGCTGACATCACAAGTCTCGATTCTTACTTGCTTGCTTGTCAATTCTTCCCCCCCCTCACCCCTCACGTCTCGTTGGTGTATATAAGTCGCCCTTCGCTGTCGGCATCTCTTGACATGACGCTTTTTCGATCCACAACTACCATCATCCTCACCGTCTTCGTTGCTCTAGCTGCCATTGCCCTCTTCCAGCATCATATTCGAGACTCTGCGACTACTACCATCGAGCTCGTGAGAAACTTTACGTCCGCTTCGACTAACTTGTTCTCTTCTAAGCCGAAGGAAGAACACACCGTCATCACCAACCAGAAACAGGAACAACACCTCTTCGCTACCGAAATGTCTGTCCACCGCTCTATTCGCAAGGTCTTCCTCGCCGTTGAGCAGGCTGAGGGTGCGGGCGCTCGCGTTCGTCGCTCCATTGGCACGCCTCAGCTGCGCAACTTCTCGCCCTTCCTCATGCTTGACCACTTCTCCATTAAGCCCGGCGCTGGCTTTCCCGACCAGTACGTGATTGATCCCCCTCCTACCTCCCCCTCAGGTCTGCCAAACACGCAGTCTAGTTACCCACCCCCCCGCAAGACGCAAATTCTCTAACAATAAACCCAGCCCCCATCGTGGCCAGGAAACCATCACATACCTGCTCGAGGGCGGCGTCGACCACGAAGACTTCGCCGGTAACCGTGGCACCATCGGCCCCGGCGACCTCCAATTCATGACCGCCGGCAAGGGCGTCATGCACTCCGAGATGCCCGTCCAAAACACCGACGGCAGCGCCAACGTCGGCCTACAGCTCTGGGTCGACCTCCCCACCAAGCTCAAGTACTGCGAGCCTCGATACCGCGACCTCCGCGCCGGCGAGATCCCCACCGTCGACGTCGACGAGGGCCGCGTCACCGTAAAGGTCATCTCCGGCCAGAGCCACGGCGTTGATTCTGTCAAGGACCTGGCTTACACGCCCGTCTGGATCCTGGATATCACGGTTCGTCCCGGCGGCAAGATCACGCAGCCCTTGCCCGAGGGCTGGAACTCCTTTGCCTACAGCCTCGAGGGAGACGTCATCGTCGGAAAGGGCGAGCAGCGCCGCGTCGTTGGTCCATTCCACAACATCGTCTTCGAGCCTGAGGGCGACGTCGTCCACTTCGAAGTCGACCCGGATGCTACCAAGCCCGCACGACTTGGTAAGTTGTGCTTCCTCAACCCCCCCTGTTGCCAAACCTGAAGACCCCTCTCTAACATTGAAAAAACTCCAGCCCTTGTCGCAGGAACTCCTCTCGATCAGCCCGTTGTGCAGTACGGCCCTTTCGTCCTCAACACGAAGGAAGAGGTGGCCCAGGCCCTGTTTGACTATCAGACACACTCCAACGGTTTCGAGCGGGCTAAGGACTGGGAGAGTGAGATTGGAAAGTCCATGCTCCGCTAAAGTCGCTTCTTGACCTTCATTCTTTCGTGTAATCTATCGTGGACGATGGCGTTGAGACAGGGGGAATCTTGTCCGTGTTTGATTTTGGTTTGCATAAGAGCGTTCATGTTGGGAAACACAGCAATTTCAGCTTGTACTTAGATAAAGGATTGGAAATCCATTTTTCAAATTGCATGTTCAACGAGCCTAGCTTTCATGTGCCTTGCCTTGGCTTGCTTCTCTTGCTTCCAAGAAGCCACCCGTGTCTACTACAACATATCAAGCAAGGACCTTGTCTCATCATGGAAGGATGAGTAGTTAGTTAGCGCAGCATCATTCCCATCAACACTTGTAAAGAGACAGCGTGTACCAAAAAATTATATATTACTATCTATTCCTCAAGGAGAGCGAGAAGACAACCTTCAATCCCGGTAACCATCGAGGTGGCGTCCGTGTCGTAGAGCATTACATGCTGCTCCGTCTCGTCGCCGTCCTTCGTGTCAACGCCCCCTCGCCTCTCATCGAGAGGCGTCAAAAAGATCACCATCCATTCTCAGCCATTTTATCGTTTCCATTAGAAGGAGAGAAATAATCCATATGCGTCATTAACCCTCAAAAGACCTGACCCGTCCATGTCCATTCACCTCGTTTCCATATCTTCATGCTGCGAAGATCGCCTCGAAGCCGGATTCCTGCGCTGAGGAAATATGTCATGGGTCCCAAAGATTCGAGGTACAGGCGGGTATTATGTATCAAACATGTGCAACGTGAAACATCAAACGTGAACCATCCGACCCTCAATTAGAGGAGAAGGACGGCGAGACCGGCAGCGGCGAGGACGCCAACCGGGGCAGCGGTCATTTGAGCAACGGCCTGCGTACTGTTAGAATGGATCAATGTATGATAGGGAAAGGGCACTTACAGCGTTGCCAGTGGAGGTGGTGGTGGTCTCGCTGGCACCATCAGAGTCACCGGTCTCGGTCGAGTCGGAGCCCTCAGTGGCAGTGCCGGACTCATCATCCTCATCGTCCTCATCCTCGTCGTCGGCATCGCCAGTGGACGTGGCAGAAGCATCCTCGGTGGACGAGGCATCGGAGTCAGAGCCGCGGTTTCTAGCACTGCCGGTCTGAGTGGTGAGGGTTCGGACGATCTCGGAGCCACCAGAGGTGAGAGTAGTAACGACGGCCTTGTCCTCGTCGTCGGTAGCAGAGGCATCGGCTTTAATGGTGGTGGCAACGGTGCTGGTCACCTCATCGCCATCGCTGTTGGTGACCACAGTGGTGTAAGAAGAAACGGTACCAGAGGCCTTAGAGCCCTTAGCTCCGCTGGACTTGTCATCGTCCTTGTCATCGTCCTTGTTATCGTCGTCCTTGCTGTCATCATCATCGTCACCGCCACGACCAGAACCGCCACGGCCGGAGCCGCCAACGGTCGTGGTAGCCACGGCGCTGGTGATGGTAGAGCCATCGGAAGTAATGGTGGTGAAAATGGTAGAGACAGTGGCCTTTGCATCACGTTAGCGGGAGATGGGTGGGACTCGTCGAACTCAGGTACTCACGGAAGCCTTGTCATCATCGTCGTCATCGCTGGAGCCAGAAGTTCTAGTCTTCTTGAAGGGACAGGTTAGAATTCGATACGAGCCGGTAACTCGGAAACTAGGCACTTACAGCAGAACCACTGCCAGTTTCGCCGGCACCAGTGGTGATCGCGACACCAGCCTCTGAACATAGGAGTCAGCGGCGATCATTGATACGATGGGCTAAAAGCTTACCTCGGCAGACGGCAAGACCATAGGCAAGAACCTGAGCGGCCTGCTCGCCGTTGCAAATAGCAATGGAGCAGTCACGGAGACCGTAGATGAAGTCCTGGTTGGCGCAGAGGCACTTGAGGTCGCCAGTGTCGCATCCAAGCTCCTCGGACTTGGCTCCGCCCACCATGTTGGCGGCGCAGGTTTGCTGCAGAAGGATCAGAAACTGTTGAGGGACCCAGGTAGCTAGAGGGGAACACTTACACCACATCGAGGGAGGTCACTGGCGTCCTGAGCAGTAGCGACGGCGGCCAGGCCGACAACGGTAAGGAACATAGACTTCATCTTGATGATGGTTGACGAGTCGGTTCGAGTTCTGAACGAATGGAGTCAGTTGATGTTAAGTCCAGGATCTGAAGTTAGAGAAGGATAGTATGGAAATAAATCACTACAGCGAGTGTGAGGCCTGGGAAGGGGGAGCGTGGAGAAGTGAAGTGAATCAAGGCCAAGCGAGGAAAGGAGAAACCCGTGGAATAAAAGCAGCATCGGGCCAGGAGGCCTGCCACTAGAATTGCACTGAGTGGTGTTTGCGTGAGACAAGGCAAGGGAGGGTGCCACAGTCGAAGTGGAAGTGCCGACGGGCAAAGATGAGCCTGATATTGGGCGCGGGAACACAGTGTAATGGAGGGGTCGCCTCAGCGTTCCGGTCCTAGAGCACACAGGAGAAATGTGCGGCCTGGAGGGAGGCAAATGAAGCCATGCGTGGGGAAGTCGAGGGAAAGACGCGAAGCGAGTGGGAGAAAAGGCAGCGAGGCCGCGGTGAGGGCTTACCGGTGTGTAGGTAACTGATACGTCGGCTGGGGCACGAACGAAGGTAATGGTCTCGAGAAGGTGAGACGAGGTGAGACTGGAGTGAGATCCGAGGCTTGTGGGAAGATGTGAGATGATGTGAAGGTGAAGGATGGAGAGAGAAAAAGTTCGAGGGCAGAAGTTGAAGGATGCTGCAGCTTTAAAGGCGAGAGGGAAGGAGCACCTCAGCAACCAAACGGGACCTGCTCCATCTTGGCGAGCGACGGGTGCTTGCCAGCTGGTACCTGGGCCGGGGTAGGTACGGCACCTGCCTTACCTTGCCAGCTTTGGCTTTGGGTCTGAGCAGGGAAAGCACGACTTGTCCACAAACAGTCTGGAGCTCGCCTCTGCAAGCTCTGCAAGCTCTGCAAGGAGGCCGCGGGAGTGGCCCAACGCTAACATTGAGCTCTTGATAGACCATCTCCACTGGCCGGCTGCGGAAGAGGACCGGGGAGTTTGCGGGTCCCCGTTCAAAGGTTATTGTCGACTTCACTGCCGTTTTCTACACCAAATGGATGTCTGACGTGGGATCTCCTCTCGAGACATGGAGAATTGGACGCGAGCGTCTCGAATTGCATTCACACCGGCTCTACAATTAGGTCATAACGTGGTGCGCTGCAACTGCCTGAGACGGTCCTGGATGTGCCGCCAGGTGCGATACGATGAGGTCAGACCACGGTCGGCAGGCGGAGGGGTGCTCCCCGCTATGGATCCCCAGGTAGCTTTTCAATGCTCCACCAAAACAACAACTCACGCACCATCAGGTGGTGTAAGTCGTTGGTGACACGGAACAATTTCCCTCGTCGGGGCTCTGCAGCTTGACGCGTCCCTGTACGTTCTAGTTCATTCGGTGCAGAGTGCGTGAGGGTAGCGGTGCAAATGAGGTCAGGTGTGTACCACGTTTTCGCCGTTCTGTCGTTGAGGCAGGTAGGTAGCCGTGATGCAGCAAACAGCTCTTTGTGTGAGAGGCGGGAAAGTGGGATGGATGCCGTTTGCTACTGCCACGCTAGATCTCCCAATCGCCAAACCTACCTAGGTCCCCACTTCCACAGCACCTCCCACACGCGGGCCACGGGCCACCACTTTCTTTCTCGGCCGGACGCTAAACGGAATTGTGAGAATCCATGCCAGCAACCTTAGTTTGGTGCTGGTTCCAGAAAGTGCCGATAGGCGTCGGGTCCTCCCACGATGGTACGTCGGGGTAATTGGGATGGGAGAGCTGCTGGAGGCAGCTGATATTGATGCACTGCCTGCGTAAGTAGGTAGGTACCTCCCATGACGGTCCTTCCCTCCCAGGTTCCAATGGAAGGCATCCTTGAAGCCAATACGTAAGCCACCTACCTCAGGTTAATAGGTAGGTACCTAGGTAGGTATCGGCTGAAGGAAGGTACAATTATCTCTCGTTTGTGCCCAGCCGGAAAACGGCCCCGCTTCTACCAACAGAGGAAGGAAGTACAGGTATGACGACCGTCCTGAGCTGTTTCCTGCCACAGCAACCAAAGGTAGTAGGCAATCACGATCTGGCAGGCCGGGGTCCCAAGCCTGGGCAGCCTTCCAACCTCCCGGCTGGGCTCCAATAGCACGTGTGGGATAACTGGATGCCAGGATACCTTATCCATCAACATCAGGGAAACCAACACACTGCCAACACGCGTGGAGTCAAGTTTAGGTCGACAATGAGGTCAGTTGTCGTCGACCGACGGCCCTACCGCTGTCTCCGATTGGACAATTGACCCCTGCCACTTCCCTTTTCCCCGCCGCAGCCACCCAAGTCACCAGCCCCCGATTCCGTAGCAACCGGGAATCGGAATCACTTTTTTTTTTTTTTTTTT